>PVHY01001036.1:83984-178400 GCA_004024945.1 Uropsilus gracilis | reverse complement strand
GGGGGGATATGGAGGGAGGAGGAGGGATCAATTAATTCACAATTGTGACAAATCAATAAAATGAATTTAAAAAAAATTAAGTCTGTGTATTAGGATAGAGTGACTGGCTTTGACTCCAATTAACTTGGAACCCAGTGACAAGCAAATCACCGCCAACTGCAGTGATGACTATCAATAATACCTGGCACTGCATCCGGTGAAAAGCATAGCAAATACCTCTGCAACCCTTACTTACATGTTTTGTAATGAAACCAAATTGTACAATAACCCTACAGTGATATGATGTAACACTGGCATTGGCAAGATTCAACAGCTAATGTAAATAGGTCATCTAACGTAATACATATCTAATGTATATATATATATATCTATTGTAACATCTAATGTATACAGCTAATGTAAATATATATGGTTATATATTAATGATCAGATGTATTGAGAAATTTAGTTAAGGCCTCCTCAGGATATAACACCTATTGAAATAGCCAGCCCTAGGGAGAACCAGTTCGAGCTAACTTTTAGCTGATTATACTCTAAATCATTTTTGCATCAGCATATCACAAGTACAAAAGTGACAAAATAAATCAAGGTAGAAAAGAATGGTCAAGTTAATGCAAGAACATGTAGATGCATGTAATGGCTCTATACGCTCACTTGTTCATGTAAGTATATTCCTACCCCACACTGACTCCTCCAAATGTCAGACAGATTTACTCTGATGCTGTGTCTGTTAAATGAATATAGTTCCAAATGCAGAGTATGCATCCATTTACATCAAGGAGTAACTTCTATATGACAAAGAACTTATCTGGCCTTATCTCTGGTTCCTTGTGGTTTCTAAAACTCTTGGAATTTAGATACCATAATGTTTTTGCTATTCAGGAGTCCCTGGGTTCTCACCTGAATGTATGCTCAAAGCTGGCTCAGGTTGGGGACAAGTGACTAAAGCAGTTGATTGGCGCTTTAAAAGTCATGGGAAACTAGCTCACCTTCCTGAGCTCTGGGAGGGAGAAGGGCAGAGACTGAGTTCAGTGGCCTAGGACTCAATTAGTTAATGGAACCCCAATAAAAAGTCTGGTGGAATTCCCTGGTTAGCACACACACAGAGGTACTAAAGGGTGTTGTGTCCTGCTTCTCAGGCAAGAGGGAAGAGAAGGTCTGCATCTGGGACCCTCCCAGAACTAACCCTATGTGTCCTTTCTGACTTATTTCCTTGATAATAAAACTGTAACCATAAGCATAGCATTCTCCTCATTTAATTTTTCTAGGTAATGACTGCACCTGAAGGGAGCTGTGAAAACCCTCCAGGTTTGTAGCCAGTTGGTTAAAGTGGAAGTAGCCTTAAGTGAGGGCAGCCTTATGGACAGATGCTTTCACCTCCTGAGATCTGCATGACTCTGGGTGGTTAGTGACTTAAACTGTAGTGCACCGATCCATGTCAGATCACCTAGGCAGCAACTCTGTTCTCTAAGACAAGGAGAAAAGAGAAATTCAAGCAATAGGTGCTTGTTCACGCTGAACTTCATCGGATATTCAAATGGAACATTTTCATGACCTGGTACAGATTAGCAAAAAGACACCTAAAACAGAACAAAAAGATATAAAAGGAATATGGGAGAACATTGCCACTCTCATTCCCCAAAAAAGGTGAAGGAAAGTGAGCAGGATATGCACTCTATAAATTTTGATGAATGCCCATTCAAACTTCCATGAGAAGTTACCACTGGAAATAGCAGGTAGGCAAGGAATGAGAGCTACATATGATAGTGAATTGGAATATTTCTGAGCCATTGCTAAGCACAAAACCTCACTGGAAATAGAGAACCAATAGTAAAGGACAACCTGATTTAGCATTAAAGCTAAGTTGCAGTTCTGGGTTATGATTCTGCCTCAGGCCTTTCTAGACCTGTTTTCCCACCGTGGAAGTCTCCACTGGCTTTGCCCTGAGAATATCTAAGGTTCTTCTCAGTTCAGGCTTTCTATGACTCTGATCAAAGAGAAGATGAGAAAGTGAGTTCCTTGTAACAGGGATCTCACTAGCTTTCTTGTTCACTGATGATTCCTCACATCACTCTCTGATACTCACATCTGGCATGTCTCACACTCAGTAAACAAATTCTATTCATTGAGAAATAGTTCATTCATTCACAAATGTGCACAAATTCATTCATTCACAAATCTGCCCTGTGGAGCACACCACCTCATACACACATATGTTCTTGAAGATGCACAGAATCTTCAGCAGAATCATTTACCTTTTATTATGCAGAATATGGTGCTGTTTATTATGCACATATGATGCTGCTCTCAGAGGTATAGTCAGTAGCAGATTCAGTAGTGTTAGGAATCTCATGTGGGAAAGAATGAGACAGAAGAGACTGATAACGATCCAAGCGAATTCAACTCACAAACTGGAGACCAGAACATGCCTTGTGGTCCCCGGTCTGTGAGCTGATTCCTCTCCAGTCATTACCAATCTCTTCTACCGCAATCTTCTTTCCACACGAGATTGCTAACACAGTAGGAGAAAGGTACAAAGCACAAAAGTAAATGGAGAGGTAGGGAAGGTGGAACAGTCTTGTGTAGCAGAGGACAGGACGTGTCAGCGAGGCCTGGAAGATTGAGGCAGAAATGGGAACTGAAACCAAACTAGTTCAACGCAGTAGACCTGGCAGCATTTGGCATTTGCCTTCTTTTAGAGAGATTATGCAGGCAGTTGGAAGAGCACGGTCCATAGTCAGAGAGCTGAGTCCTGGTATCAGTCTTGAAGAATCAGCTTCACCTTTTCATGCATTCATTTCCATATATGTAAAAAGGTGATAATCATAGCACCTTACACTCAGGTTGATGAGAAAATTTGACTAAGTCGGTATCTGCAAAACACTGAAACAGCTTGGAACATAGGAACGCACAAAATGCACTGGTTATTATAAAAGTTATTATCATTAATTCTGCAGTCAACAATGTCACCAAAAGGAGAGTCATATGATCCCTTTCAGGTCCTTGAATGGGTTGTGATGTAAAGGATGGAGGGGGCCAGGGAGCTAGAACAGGGTGGTGGAGAAACCAGTTTAGAGGTCACTGCAATTCTAGGTAAGAGGTATACCTAGAGTGGCAAATATAAAAGCAAGAAAACAGATGTCAGATGTGTCCGAGCCACCAAATCAATAAAACCTGCCAAATGCCTAGATGTGGCTAGATGAAATAATCAAAGAGAAGATGAAAAAGTATTTTGTCTGAAAATACATGAACAAAACAGTTGAAGCAAAATAGGAAATTAATTCTGCCTGTTCTAGTCTATGAGCTTTCTGTTCATCTTGTGATAACCAATGGTTTTGTAATCAGCAAACATTCAGGGTGTGTTGAGTGAATAATTATTGACATTGCCAAATCATATTTGCAGTAGAAGGACACATCTTCCTCTGGATGCAACTGAGAGCAGAAGTGAAAATACAAATGGTCCTTTGAGGTGCCTAAAGTTTCAAGTGAAGAGATAAGCAAGATCAGCAACAGGCTGATAATTATCATGAGGAATTTAATGTCACATGTCAGGAGACCAGGACAGAATCCCAGGGAGAGTGAGGTGACACCAGCAAATGATGCAGTCGCTCCTCTTAGTTTCTAGGTGTTCAAATAAGCATGTGCCACAGCCCCAGTGAAGTGGGGAATATTAGCGCTCCTCCCTGTTCTATCCTGTCATACTCCTGTCCTCTGCCAGGAAACCTGGCTTTCACGTACCTTGTCTCCAGGTGACTTATAACCCACTTGTCACGCAACTACCGTCACACAAAGTAACTGAACATGCCACCATCTGAATGACTACCTAGTTCCAAGGGCCTTCAAAAACTTCCTTAATAACCAACTTCACTCCTCCTACCCTTTTATTTAATCTTTCTCCCTGAAGCTTCAGACTAAAGGACTCTAATGCAACTTACAAGGCAGGCCAGCAGTCAGAAGTCACTGAAATGACTGATGGGGATAGTAGGTCCTTTCTGACCAACACACACCCACACCCACACACAATTTGCTACACCCTGTACATCAGCCTCTAAAAAATTGTGTCTTTCCGTGTATACTCAACTCCCATCCCCATCACCCCAACACCGGCACCCTGCCGGGTGGCATGGAATTCCCTGTCCCTTGAGGACAAGTGCATGGCTTTAGGAACTAGCAGACCTTGAATTAACTTTGCAGTAACTACCATCAAGCCACTTTCCCAAGAAGCCTCAGACTGGAGGCTGAATTCCTAAGTCCTAACTGCCGGCGATCTGCACGCGGAAAAGCACCACCCCCGCCCTCGCTCCTCCCTGCTTCGCAAGACCCGCCCCGGAGCCAACTTCCGCAGCTGCTGCCCCACGGTCCTCCACCGGCCGCTGTTACCTGGTCCAGCAGCCGGTAAATGCTAATGCCCAAGGTCTGCACCAGCAGCTGCCATTCCGCCCCGGTCAGCGCGGGCTGCTGGAGCTCGGCGCAGGCCTCCCGGAACTGCTCGTCTGAAAAACCACCGACTGCAACATCCATTCCTGCAACGGCCGCGGCTCCTTCGCTGGCAGCGGAGTCAGCGGAGCAGTTTGGTAGAAGCCCGGGGGCGGGGTGAAAGGATGGGCCAGTGTGATTGGCAGAAACTAGGGGAGAAGGCGGGACTTACCAGGGAGGAGGAGGAGCGGGTGTGGAGACCTGGAAAAGTGGGCGAGGCTGAGCGAGAGTTGTGGGCAGGGGCCGAAGGAAAACAAGTAAAAGTAGGGAAAACTCGGGGAGGTGTTAGAGAGGTGGGAAAGTGTCTGAAAGGAAAGAAAAAAGGAAGGCATTAATGTCATCTCAGAAATACCTGCTCGGTAGACCATCCCATAGTCTTCTCCATCTCCATCCCCTCAAACTTCCTTGACAAATTGACTGGACTGTCACCTTTACCCTCTCAAGATGGTAAGAACTCTTTCTTGAGTGATTAGGTAGACTTGGGAGGTGACCTGGGCAAAGTAGTAGTGCTTCAAATCGCAGGGGCCAGATGTTAGGATTGTATTTTATTATTATTTCTATTCTTTCTGTTACACATTTAAAAAACATTACTCTGACTGACAGCGTTCATAGGAGTCACCAGAAGGCCAAATAAGTCCCTGACCCAAAATGGTTAAGAAAGCTAATCCTTTATGGCTCTAAGAGGTAATTTGCCACCTTGGAGGGTAGAAAATGATCCTAAAGATAGTGTGGTATCCATCCCGGATTTCTGCAGCTTGCATAATTTAGATCTTTGTGCAATTCAAAGATCTCTTTGTTCCTTCAGGTCCTGTGGGTATTAACTATATTTCCTACCAGCAGACTGTACTTTGCTTTGAATAAAGCAGTAAGTTTAAAGATCAAAGTAGTGTCACCCCACATGGGTTCCAATAACTTCTAGAAACCCTGTTTCCTAAACTGTAAAATGGGGTGAGAATTGCGCAGCCAATTAGACCTGAGCAGATGATTACATGAACCACAGAACATGAATGTAAGCGCCTATCAAAGTACATGTTCAATGAAAATATCTACTTCTTTTGCATTAATATATCGAAATTTTTCTCCTAGAGTACTTGAAAGAATGTTTTGAAATTGATGGCAAACTAACTTTATGTCAATTTCCAAGGAGAATTAAAATCACTTTTGACAGCATGGTTACATTATTGACTATTTCAATACTGGTTTATGAGGACTGTGGTAATTTTCCTAAACACACAAGAGATTAGAGACATACTTTTCCGTTTGTTCCAAGCCTTTTATATTTTACTCTTCACTAAAACTACATTTAAGCTAGAATTCAGTTGTTTAAAAGAGTAATTTAATCAATTGGCTATGACGTATTTTCAAATAAGTTTAAGGAATCCATTATAAAGGTGTACTTTGATGAAGCTGCAACTATAAAGATTACTATATTACTATCAAAATGAAGACAAATATGAATATAAATGGTATTAGGCAAGAAATGTGGCAGGAAGTTTATTCTGTATCATATGTTTGAAAGTATTGATCTGAAAATTCAGAAGGTAAATATCTGTGTGTGGGTATGTTTAGATTTACACCCAGGTTTATTTTGTTATAATTAACGAACAGAATCATGTTAGGAAATAGTCTTTATGTTGTGTAATCTCAGAGACCTAGAAAAGACATGAGAAGGGGTCTAGAAAGACCTATTCATCAGGATTTGACCAAACAAATTGCTTTCCATATGAAAAAACACTCCAAAAAAACTTCCAGCAGTATGGCAGTTAAAGCTCCTGACCCCAGACACAGAGGTGATGGATAAAATATACCATTGTATAATTTAGCTGAAAATGAAAAAGGGATTCTCTCCAGATTGCAGAAAGGGAAGACATAAGCACCTGCCTATCTTTAGAAGAGGTAAAGACACCCCTGCTCTATCACTCTCATTCCAGGATTATCTGCAGAAGAGAGAGAGCCTCAATCATTCATTCATTCAATCCTTCTCAGGATAAGGGGGATGATTAAAACAGTTAACAAGCTTGGAAGAAGGGGCTACTAAGCATATCTGAATCTCCCCCTTTTCCAGCTCCTCCTTTTTGGCATGTCTACTGTAGCAAATATGCCCTTTCACCTGTCAAGGTTATATTAGAAACTCAAGATGGCAGGCTATGTTATCAGAACTAGGATTTTCCAATGCTACCTGTGCCTGAGATCAACTTTGATTATAGTACCATAATTCTGTTATGTTATCATAGTGTTATAATTCTCCTGTTGTCAAGGATCTAAACTTTGTTCTATAAATTGTTTTATTGTAGGAGAGGTGAAATGTTGACTCTTATTGTTACAGAACACAGGTGGGGAAGAGAGTATAGTTTATTTGGGGCATTGTAAAATCCCAACAGGCGCTCTATGTGGCATGTAAGTGGAGGCTAGAATTCTAGTACTCACGCATGGACTGAAGGTATGGCACCGGGCCACAGCTAGGGGATGTTGTGGGGGGGACCAGGGACCAGGGACTGCTTTTTGAAGCCTGGATCCACCAAAAGCTAGCTACTCCTTCCATTCCATGAGAGCCAGAAAATTCCCAGCCTGTAGATCACAGAGATCAAAGACTCGTGTTTCCTGCAACCTTAGGTCAAAAGGTAAAAGGCAACTATGACAACCCATGTCTGAAGAGATAGGATCTCTAGTAAATGCAAACTTCTTGCATTGAGTGGACGCTACCAGGAGATAACTAAACACAAAATCTGATCCAAGGCCACTGAAGCCTCTGGTCTCCTGCCAAAATCAAAACCAAGGATATTTTTCACAACGAGGACACAGGAAGTTACTCAAGAAAGAACAACACCCACAGCGATGCATGTACAAAAGTTGAGTTACAAACACCTGAAAAATCAACTGTCCAGGTGAGAGACTTAGCTGATAAACAAACACACCAATAAGAATCAAAACTACAGATAACTGAGAGACATGAGAGTAATTATTTCATACATATTTATGATAAAGGAAAAGGTCTAGCAATAGAAATTCAGAAAGAGAAATAGATTTGAAACAATCAAATAGAGCTTCTACAAATGAAAGATAGTCATTAAATTAAAAACTTAAAGAAACAAAATATTTGTTCTGTCACCACAGTTATAAAGAATAGTGACTTCTATATAAAATATAACATATATAGTCATATCTATATTTATATATCTATAATTTATTTTTGTTATATGCCATTATATATATTCTGTCATTTAATATATATATGATTTTATATATCCCTTGCATATGATATATATTTCATTATATATTCTTTTATATATATTAATTCAATTTATATATTCCATTATCTATATGTCTATATATATTCTGTTATATATAATATAGACTATTTAATATATTCCAGTACATATAATTTCATGTTATTGATATATATTATATCATGAAATACATGCAATTTAGGATAAGTGATTCAATTTAGAAGTGACATAGCACAATACCTGCAGTTTAAATTCAAATGGTTCAGTTTTTTTAAAAAAAGTATCATTGATACATAGAAAGAGAAACAAATAAAAGTGACAAAATAAAACAACTAGTGAATTTAGGTGAAGTATAGGAATATTTTTGTTCTATTCCTTCACCTTTTCTGTATATGAAAATTATTCCAAATAGACATTGAGAAAAACCTGCTATTTCTATTTATAGGCGATATCACAAAAATATAATTACATAAAAAATGTAGACACAAAGCTATGAAAAATATTACACAAATAAAAGCTGCCTGGCTCGAAAAATGTCAGACAAAATAGACTTTTAGGCAAGGAAGAAATTATAAGAAGGTAATGGATCAGTGATAAAAGTTGCAACTCCTCAGGAATTCCTGGTTCTTACATTTAAATTCATTTCACAACATAATCAAATATAGAAGGCAAACATTTTCATGATTATAAGGAGAAATCATCTAGTTTGCAATCTTTAAACATTTTAGAACTTTATTCTTAGAAATTGATTGATCAAGAAGACAAAGATGTAAGATTATTTATTGAAACCAAAGTCAATAAATAGAACACATTTTACCTGCAAAATCTCCTTAAAAATTATTAAAATTGATATTCATATAAAACTAGAAAGAATGCTTAAACATAAAAACAAATCCATCACTGATGGCAATGGAAAAAAAAATAAAGAAACGAAAAATATTCAATCCCTATCCTCCATATATTTGAAAACTAAAAACAAAACAAATACATGCTTTTATTTCAGGAGCCTAGTCTGCAATTAATTCTCCACACCAAATTCCTTTCTGCTTAAATGGAGATTTTTAATTTTCTACGCTTACTCCTGACTGACAGCATATTTTTTACTAGGAAACTTAATATTTTTAAGATGACCTTACATCTTAAAATATTTTTAAGATGACCTTACATCACTGGAAAGTATTAGTCAAATAAGACTTAAATAAAAATAATTAAAGATGTTTAACAAACTTTTTAATTCTAAAATTCACAGGAAAGAGGTAAAGGGCAAGCAATTTGAAAAAGCAGGAAAACAATTTTTGAAAGTACTAGGGAAAAAAAGATTCATGCCATATCAGCTACTAGAATTTATAATAAAATCCTAATAAAATAATGTAATCCTAGTAAAATATTAATAATAATACTTCATAAAAGCATTCTACCTACAAATGAATGCACAAGCAATTTGAAACATAGCATGTGAGGAAATGGACAATGGTTTTGAAATGATTCTGTTCAAACAATGGTGTTGAAATAATGGGAATCCTTTTGCAAAATGAGATTGCTATATCATGTCATCCACTAATATAAACTTCAGATGTATAATACAGCTAATTGTATTAAATATTGAATTTAGAAATTTATAGAATATAGGGTAAAACCTTTATGATGTAAAAGTTTTTAAAAAGTTTTTTAAAGATATAAAGCAGACAAGATTGTAGCCTATATTAAAAATTAAGAACTTTTATACAACTATGTACTATAAATAAATTAAAACCTAACACATAGATGGGACGTAGGCATTTAGCATTCACATAGTCAATAGAAGTAAAAGAAAAACACCATTTTGGAATGAATTAATGAATGAGTGAGTGAATATCCACAAAAGCCTAACAGCACGGAGATGATGTATTTCTTATTGTGATAGGTTTTTTCTTCTTATTTAGGGAACAAAAATACATAGCTATCTTTATTTACTAAAAAACTCATAGGCATCAAGTATTGAAAAGGGAATGAAATGGTGAAACATCGTGGTAAAGGTCAGAGCATCATCTCATTTTCCCTGGGGATTTTTTTTTTATAGTACAGAGCTATGTGGTTTGTGGATTCCCAAGATAGAGTGTGGTTATACTAGTTTTGCAGTCAAAATATTTGAGTACTAATTACTTTAAGACCTGGGCAAGTAACTCTAATTTTTTTAATCTGTTTACTATATAGTGACATAAAAATAATACCCATTATAAGGATTTGCAAAGAGAATTAAGCAGAAAATACTAATAAAGTAAAGAAAAATAGCCAATCTCTACCCCCCTATATTTGAAAACTAAAAACAAAACAAATAGATGTTTTTATTTCAGGAGTCTAGTCAGCAATTAATTCCTGCAGCAAATTCCTTTCTGTTTAAATAGAGATTTTTTTTTCCTGTACTTACTCCTGACTGATACCATATTTTTTATTAGGAAGTTTAATATTTTTAAAGTGAAAATGGATACTTCAGACTATATTGTATTAACAGGTATCTCTCAATTATGTAGCTGAGTTCATTTTCCTTCCTTTCAATAGCTATGTAAATCAGTTTAATTCTATTCACTGTGTATTGTTGGATGTCTGTTCCTATTAAAAAGCACAATAGTTTTTTGTTTTTAGTTTGGTTTGATTTTTTAACCAAAACAATGGAAATGCAAAAGAGACTATAACTAGGTTCCAAAGCTTATAAAATAATAACCTAAGTCAATAAATAATAATTTAAGTTTGCCAAGTATTCATTGAGAACCATAAACTCTATTAAATGTTTTTGTTTAATCTTCACACTTCCATTCTTGAAAACAGTTCTAATGTACTCTCTAGATTTCCCATTAAGACACTGAAGTTTAGAGAAATGAAGTAGTTTGACCAGGATCACATAGGTGGGTCAAAGGTAGAGCTGAGGCTTGGAGTGAATTCTGTTGGATTTTGGAGTCTGCTTGCTCTTGTCTGGGTCACTTACTGCTGATGAAGTTTCTAGCATGAACTCTATGCCTGACCATTTATGAACATTCTAGCCATAGGAATATAGACACTACTGCTGAAAAGGGACTTAGATACAACCTTCGGTTTATTCTTGTTCATTTTTTTTCATAGGCATACTTATTTGATAAATATTTATTGATGACTGATCAATATTCATGAAAGAAATAATTCATGAACAGATAAAAGAATAAATTAAAGCAATATTTGAATTCCTGTTAAGTGTGACAGTTTATGCTATTATTCCATAGCAACTTTTGTAAGATAACCAAGATCCATGAGATGTCAATTCTCATTCTTAGCTTTCTATCCACATGAATTAAATTACTCTATTAGAGAAATTATTTTATATGTGCATTATATATTATCTAGCCCACCACTTCTATTTTATGGATAAGAGAACTGAACTACAAAGAGATGACACTCTGGATAATAACTGCATTATTCAGTTAGTCCAACTATGTGTTGTCACAGATCCTAAACAGGGAGTGTCCCTAAGATATTTTGTCTGCCAAGAAAAACCACATAAAACTTGCCAGCCAGATGTTAGGAAAGAAGAGTTTATATTTTTGCCTCTTAAGACTTAAGACTTTATGTGACTATTAAGCTGACAGTTCACAAACCTGGGTTTGTCTGAATCTGGTAGGGATCACAGAATAAAGTCATCATCCACCTTTCTTCCAGTAAGGCGATTCCAGAGACTTACAGGATATATTGAATTGCAAAGTCCTTTCTACTGCCCTAATAATCGCAGGGGATCTGAGTTAGCTTCAGGGCGCTTCAGACCAAGAGGCTAGGGTTTCACTGGAACTGTGACCCCAGACTGTAGAGTTGTGCATTCTTGTATTAATCAGCTTTGAAGTCCATCAGTGCATTTATCTGAACACCTGGAACCCTTGTTTATATAGTGAAGGCCGCTAGTTTGAGCTACAACCAACTGTCTCTCTCTGGGAAGGTAGGCTACACTCCAGGTGACTTAATTTAGGTTCCATCAACCTGGGAAAAGGGCTCCTTTGGGTCCGCTGGGCTTGCCATCTCACCAAGTTTGTGTACATCAGAGTTGTTTGGAAGTGTGAAAACCTTTTCCCTTCAAACCCCAAGTCTCATTTGTCAACATTTCTGCTATTTCTACTTCCCATAAAGCTGACATTTGTTCCCTTTTTTGTGCGCTGCCCACCCTTGCGGGATGCCACTGCAGAACAGAATTTCCTGGCTGCCTAGCGACCATGGACTTGGTTTCCCAGCTGAAGTTCACACCCCACAGAACCACTGAGAGCCACATTAAAATGTCAAGTCAGTCCTGTGGAGCGTCTCTTGACAACCTCCCTGGCTTAACAGGTTGTATTAAGTAACACTCAGAAGTCTCACCCTCATCTAGAGTTTTGTACCTTCTGGCCTCTCTTTCTGCCTCACCAGCCCCATCCTCTCCACCCTTCCCTGCTCCAGGCTCTGTCTGGGCTGTGACTCTATTTTCTGGGTCAAGCCACCGGTTTCCTCATCTCAGAAATACAGCATGCGCTGTGTTCTGTGCCCACACTCTCCACTCCACCCTTCAACTGGAGCTGACCTCCTCCCTAGACTCCTCCCCCAGTTCCTTTCATTAGCTTCTAAGCTTTTTGCTATCCCCCATATTCCCATGTAAAATGGGTTGCCACTGGTGACTGTATCTGCACCCCAGTGGGAGCCGAAGGAAAGCAATAGAAAGGAATAAATGCTCTTTACTCTTCACAAGGGTCTTGATCTGTAATTAATTGTCTCCTCCAGCAGAACAAAAGCTTGATGTTTATCCCTCTCATTACTGTGTCCCTGGTTATTAGCACCTGTCTGGCAAGTCAGTATTGGTTGAGTGAATATGTATAAAAATTCTGTTGATCTTATATATATAAATTGTATAGAGACATGTAAATTTTAGATATGCATAAATAAAGATTGTATATATACTGGCCATCCTACTATTTTTTTTGTCATTTCCATTAGATTTTAAGTTGCTCTTAGTTTTCTACATAGATAATCATATGGTGTGTGTGTGTGTATGGTGTGTAGATAAATTTACCATAGCTTTTTACAATCTTTCGCAATAGCTATACTATTCTTCCCCATGTTACTATATTTGCTGCAACAATGCTTTGGTTTTTAATGTCTGAGAACATGTCTCTGGCTGTCTCTGAGGACATCTCTCTGTCATAGCAGGGAAGATGAACTAGCAGGTAGAGCTCTGGTTTGACCATCCCTGCTTCACAAATATGAGCTAAACATCCGTTGGGGCTCTGCAAAGATGTTCATAAGGGGAAAGGTTCAACTGCTAATAAAACACTTGAATATCATCACACTAGAACTTCCAGATCAATGTAAACAGTCATCCCTGTCTTTATTTAAACTACCTTTTATAATATGGTAATATGGGATTACAACACTACTTGATTTAGAGGCATAGGATCTCATTTCTTTAGGGTATTTCATAATGCCACATCTATCACCAAGGTGCCATCATCTTCTACCATAGTCCAGTGGGCACCCTCTCCACTTTGATCTCTACCCTTCCCATAACTCTCTGATAACCTCAATTCTCTGACCTGAGTTCAAGGGTTACTGATTTTACTTTGTCTCACCCCTTTCCTTTATTTCTCTATATTCCACATTCAAGTGAAACCATCGGTATTTATCTTTTTCCTTTTGACAGATCTTGTTTAGTGTTAGTCTCTCCAGTTTCATTCATGTGGTGGATGAAATGAAAAGAATTTATACTTTTTTATATAGCTAAGTAGTATTCTGTTGTGTATCTAAGTAGTATTCTGTTCCAAGCTTTACATATATATATATATGTAGATATATATATAGATATATAGATATAGATATATATAATATCTTCCTGATCTACTCTGACCTTTGGTACTGAGGTGGTTTCTACAACATGGCTATTATAAATAATGGTACAATGAACATTGGAGTGCAATGTCTTCTTAAATTAGCATTTTTCCATTGGGTCACTCTTACCAGGGTCAGGTGGCATCTCATTATGGTTTAAAATTACATTTCATTGATGATAAGTGATGATGAACTTTTTTTCAAGTATGTCTTCTTTGCAGAAGTGCCTGTTTAGCTCTTCTGCCCATTTTTGATTTGGTGGCATTTTTGATTTGGTGGCCCTCCTCCTCCTCCTTCTTGTGGTCTTCCTCCTCCTCTTCCTCCTCCTCCTCGTGGTCCTCCTCCTTGCTGTATTTCTTTGAGAATGTTGGATATCAGGTCCTTGTCAAATGTATGTTTTACAAATATTTTCTCTCATTCAGTGGTGTATCTTTTTGTTTTAGAGATGATTTCATTTGCTATACAGAAGCTTTTTCCTTTGATGTAGTTCCACTTGTTTATATTCCCTTTTGTTTCTCTTGCTGTTGGAGACAAATCCACAAAGACATCATGAAGTACATGTTCTTTTACCTATGTTTTCTTCTGTGTATTTTTTATGGGTCAGGTTTTACATCCAAATCTTTAATCCATTTTTAGTCAATTTTTTTACATGATGTGAGATAGTGATCTAGTTTAATTTCTTTTAAAAATTTTTATAGTGGCTTAAAATGTTTTTTAGCTGTTTAATATGAGAGAAAATGTTCATTATTTAAAGATACATTTTCTCACTACAAACTCTATGAGCTGCATATCAATATTTTTATTTACCAGATAGCTTAAAAAAAAACCTAAATGACATTTCCATAAATATGTAGAAGTAAATATTACAAATAGGATTCAAACTCAGATATTTATTATAACCATTTCTCTTAACTATGAAAATAAAGAAGGTCCTATATGGGGAAATTTTAAAATGCTCTTTTCTCCTATAATCATTTAAAGGTAGAAAATTGAAAGAAAAAAAAAGGCCACAACACTATGTTTCATCCTAAATGATCTCTTATGGTGTGACTTTGAATCTCATCCCATGAAGAGATAGCCTGTGTCTTTGAATCAAAGGGACTTCTGACAGCTGAAGTGATGTTCTGTGACTTCCAAAACCAGGTCATAGAAAACAAAACAGTTACTGGTTACTGGTTTCTCTTGGAATCTCCTCTCAAACCCAGATATCATGACAGGAGGAAGCTGCCTGTGAAGAGGATCCCTTGGAGAGGGGACCCATGGTCCCTGACCCACTGCCATGGCTGAGTTCTTGGCCATGTTAGTTAGCACTAACTTGCCAGCCATGGAAGTAAGTCATCTTGAAAGTAGATCCTCTAAGGAGCTGCCTTCCACTGCTGTGGAGCAGATCTGATCGGGTACCCTCACCCCCCCCCTCCCCAGCCTGCCTAATCAGAGAGTGATAGGCAAAATAAATGACAATTGTTTCAAGCCATGAAAATTTGGGATGACTTGTTACACAGCAAAACAAAACAAAACAAAAAACCTACAACAGCAGCCTTACATTCTATATACCTGTCTTGCAAAAATGGGGTACATTCTATATACCTGTCTTGCAAATATGTATTTACATATTTGCATATGTAAATACATATGGTTAGGTTTTGAATACCCATATGTATTTATGTAAAGAACAATACAATTATTACTGATTTCCCCTGTGTCAAACAAATAATATGGGGAGTTTTGACTTTCTCATTCATTTCTGCTATTTCCTAATTTGCTTAAATTATTTTGGAGTGAAAATCTGGGTGATTATTATTGTGGTTGACAACTGGCATCTTCTCTTCAAATAATTATATTTTTACATTTGTGTAATGCTTTAAAAGTGTGATTTCATTGCTCCCTTTTGGTCTTTTAAACTCTATATTTGCTGTTCTAGAGCTCTTGATTTTGATCCATCCTCAAAGCTCTATAAACCTTGTGATTGGCAATTTGTTTTAGCGGAAATGACTAAAATTGTGTGTCTCTATGGGAAACAGATTTGTTTTCCCTTAAAAACCTCAATTCTTATAGAAAGTTTGATTTGTTTGTCATAGTCAAGAATTTTGTTTGGGTGCACAGAGTCATGTTCTTCATTTCTTTAAAGGGAATCTTTTTAAATCTTCAAATTCAAATATTTGTTTAGCTCAAAACTTTGCTTGCTTACATTTTTGCTGTATTCTAATTCTATCTCCTGGAATTCCTACTTCACATAAGCTACATCTTACAGCTTTTTTGATTTTCAATTATTTATTCATTTCCTGTGAATCTTGGAAGAACTTTCAAGTGGATCTTCCAAGTTCACCAGTTACATTTCTTTATTATACCATAAGTCTTTCAGTCCTTCATTGGGAATCAACACAAGAAATACATTATCTAGGGCCCTGTCTTTCTTGACCTTAGATCATTCCTGTCTCTTGACTGTCAAGTCTCATTTAGGAGCTGAAATATTTTCTCATATATATTAGAACAATTCTAAATCTTTTGAAAAATTCACTCTTTGTTTCTGACATACATTGAAATGCAACTTAGTATGAAAGAACAACAACAACAGAAATGGAAAGGGACAGGGAAAGTATTTGATAAGTCAGTATATTGTGATCTTGAGTATGGGTGTATCATTTTCAACCGCTAATTTAATTATGGAATATTATTAATGTTGGCATTAGTTCTAACATATCTTGATGGAGAATATGGAATATAATAGGAAAATTAGAAATAAAATACTGATAAAGAATTCTAGAAGTAGAGGACAGGTGCACTTGAAATCAGGTGACAGAAGGGCAAGAAGTCTCACAAACTAGCAAGCCAAAGGAAAAAATAAACGGCACTTTTAAAATCCAGCTTTGCCCCTGAATTCTCCCCACCTGCACTGCAGTTGCAAGAGTCACAATGCAATTTAAACAACAAGATCTATTTATTTTTTTAAATTTTTTGTTCATTCTTTAAATGTCTTGCAACATCAGCAAATTGTTTTTGGAGTGCCCCCCCTTTATTCCTTCAGACTCCTCTCTCCTTGTTAGATAACAATATTCATTAACAAGGGAAACTAAAAGTCATTCATATCACAGTTATAGAACCCCATTCACTGTTTAGTTCAAAATTCCCAAAAACACTTCCAAGATGGAGGCAATATTTCAAAGAAGCACACATCCAAGACAGAGCCTTTTCACCTTTCCAAACCTGAGGCAGGCATTTCACAAAGTCCAGTTTTTCAGCAGACATAAATTCCAAGTTTTAAGCTCCAAGTTCCAAGCTCTCCAAGTAAAACCCTTCCAATCTTTTTTTTTGTTTCTTCTCTCTCCAGCTTTCCAAGTTCCTCAGCTTCTCCAAGGTTCTTTAAACTTTTCCAACAAATACTGATGCAAAATCAGCTTATACAAATTCCTGACTTTTGCAGGTACCAGTTTCCCAATTTTCACACAAAACAGGGCTTTTTTTTTTTCTTTTCTATACCTCCTCCCCTCACTCTAGCAAGATGCTCCTTTCTTCTCCAGGCCTGCAGCATCTGACCACAAGGCTACCCACTCAGGCAGTTGCCTCTCCAGGTATCTCAGCCTAGGCTCTACACACCCAGCCACACTATGGTCCCTGGCCATACCTGGCCTGCCATGCTCTGGCATCAGGTCACACTGGTTGCTGCCAGCCACTCTCCCTTTTCCCACTTCCAATTTCTTCTCATGCAGTCTTTTCTGTCAGACCCCACCCACCAGGACAGTAATGACAAAGTCCAATTTTCAACTACATCACAAAGAGGGGGAGCCCCTGGCTCCCCATCCAGTCGAATCACCCACTGTCATATTTAGGAATATTATGGAATATCTTTGGGATGCAATACTTTGAAACCATTTCTGAGGGTACAACTATTGATGTGGATGTTTGCTATGAATAGTGAGAGATATAAACAATTATAACAATTATACATAATTGTAAGAAAAAATGACAAAATTGTCACTGTACAGACTGGGAAAAACTGTGATCTTTTCATTCAAAACAGATAAATTTGTTGAATCAATACAGACTTGTACTCAGTAGAGGGCGCAGAGGAGAGATACAAACCAGGAGGAAATTGATGTGTAGCTGTGTTGAAAGTGTTCATAATGTAAAGAACCAAATCATAAACCATAATTTGAGTATCACTTCTATTGTAAAATATTTGGCATGGTACCTGGAGAGTCAAAACATGGACTTTTCGTAAGGGGAACTGAACACAATGGAGCACATATTTTGTGCCTGCCACTGATTTGCATACTGTGGTTGCCTGTGCAAATGTATTTTAATGTTTCATCAGACTTTGTAGACCAATTAACACAGACTTGATGAGGTTTTGATCAATGATAAAATATACCAAGTTTAGATATACCAACAACATCTCATCATTTTCTAGTTTACTAGACGCTTTCAGATTTATTATTTCATTTCATACAACATCCTATAAAACGGATCCTTCTTCTAAAGAGAAAGGGAGCAGCTACCAGTTAAGTCCTTTATGGAGTGTGGCAAAGTCAGAATCTCTCAGCCAGGTCTGTGTGTTGTTTTTCTTTTTTTATAATTTTATTTTTAAAAAATTGATTGTACATATACACACATACATACATACATACATACATACATACATACATACCATCATTGTCTACCCCAAGGTTCTTCCACCACCTTATCAGCCATGAACCATCTTAATCTCATGGACCCATCCCTCCCCCAATTTTTCCCTCCTCCCCATCTCTTGATCTATGCTTCAGTTCTGTTGATAGTTTTAAGTTATTCTTGTCCATTTGTTTGTTCTTAATAAAATCTTTAAAAAATGAGATCTTGATATCTTAATAAATGATATCTGCTAAAGAGCCACATGGGATGAGCATTTTTTTCCATACCAATGCAAATTGAAGAATTTTGCTCTTCTATTTTTTAAATAAGATCTGCACTTATAATTCATCTCTGATTCCTGGATTAAGCTAAATTTGGGGTGGTTTCCAAAAGCCGATTTGGAGATACATACCCAAAATATAAAACCTAAAAGTCACATGGGGAGTATTATAATCTGTTCTATGTTTTTAAGCATTCTGTCTTTTAAAAAACAGTCATGGCTGTGGGTGATGGTGATCTTCTTTTCTGGAAGTACTTGCTCAGAAAAACAGAATTCACCATCTTGTATCAGTTTCTCCGCCCTACCCACAGTATTTTTTACTGACCTGAGACCCCAAGAAAGTACTGTTTTCTACCTGCAATGGGCAACTCCAAACCCTTAGGCTGCAGTTAGCTGCCAAGCTTCTCCACAACCCCCAGGCATGCCCTATATGTTAACTAGCAGGCAGGGTCATTCACACTGCAAACTCTTAAATATTCTCAAACAGAAAAATATTAGTGGCTAGTGAACACTACAAATTTTCTCAGTGTCTATGTTTTTACAACAAATCCTATCATCTACCCATGAAGATTCTAAAAGAAATGCTAAGAAAAAAACAATTTAGGGGGAACAGAGTAGAGCTATTTTCAACTTGCATAAAAAAGTGTGACTCAGAAAACCCTATTTCACTCTAAACCATGTGGTACTGTCAAGATAAGCAAACAGAACTCACTGTTTTTAAAACATCTATCACCTCATTCAGATGTGGCATCCCCAGACTCAGTATCAAAAGGAAATTATTATTCTGAATTTAAGGAGTGTATCATGTAGTGCAGGAAAAGTTGGGAAATAAACACTAGCTGTGATGCACTGAAGTTACAGAATACTCAGATGGGCAAAAACAAGAAAAATGACTCACTTAATGAATCCTGGGCAGGATTCCTTGTTCTTAAGTTTAAAATGAAAGAGTTAAAATTTCAGCTGCTCTTGCAGTTCTAGAAGATAGGTCTCAGGGACTTTTTGACTCTCTTGTAAAAAAAATAAAAAAAACTCCTTAAATGTGTGTACTTTTGCAGTCTCCATGCTCAGGGCTCAAAGGTTAAGGGAAGTCAGCTGCCTCTGGCAGGGAGAGCAGGCTAACCAGCGGAGCCTCACAGACCCCATTTCCACCGGGCAGAACATCTCAGCTGAATGCAGTCTGGGAACTAGGTTTTTCTGCTGAAAGGAGGGGAAGATATAAAAATCGGCCCGCTGCCCTGCTGGGAGGCCAGAGGCCACAGTGATGGAATGCCCCAGTGCCAGGAAGTCGTAAAGCAGGTAATCAGTGCAGGAAAGACAGAAGTCCTTCTTGATGCTAGTAAATGGCTGGCAGCTGGCTTTCACGGGGTGAATTAGAGGGAAAACATCTTTAGATGAGTGGCTGAGACTCCCACTCGACGGGAATTCTGAGCAATTGCAGATGCACAGCCTGCTCATTTCCCTGCACTGGAGGCAAGGTCAGGAGGCCAGGGAATCACCATCCCAGCACAGAGCAGAAAAGAAGCAGAACAAAACAGGCACAAAGACTGAGACTGGGCTGGGTGCGGTGGCACGTGCCTTTAATCCCAGCCTAGGATGGGAGGCTGAGACTAGGAATCGCTTGAATCCTTGGGTTGGAGACCTGCCCAAGGCAACATAGCGAGACCTCAGAAAATAGCTGGGCATGGTGGCAGGCGCCTGTCATCCTAGCTACCTGGAAAGTTGAGGCTGGCGATTGCTTTCATCCGGGGTACCCCAGGCAACGAGAGTCTGTGGTTCCTTGGGCAACACAGTGAGACCTAGCGTCTAAAAAATAAAAACAAAACAAAGGCTGAGGCTGGCAGCTTGAGGACACTAAAAATCAGACAGGCCCAGGAGAGAAGGCTGCCTCAAGCCTGACCAGAGAGAGGCCTCACCAGACCTCTGGAGGCATCTCCAGAGCAGAATGGGTGGTGGGGGAGGGCCTTGCTCTTTAGGATGACCCAGTGTACTGTAGGTTTTACTTAAGTTAACCTTTTAGTAATTGTGTCAATCCCCTTCTGCATTGGGGTTTCAGTCAGCTCCCAGACAGTTTCCTGGGTTTATGTTGCTCCTCATTCAAGAACTTCTCTAGATATTATAATAGGATTCTCATTGTTTGGGCAGACCTGGCCCACCTGAGGACATGTTGTCTCAGCCAGATTATTTTCTGTACCTCACACAGGCACAGAAAATAACAAATAACAACTCGAAAGGTTGTGACTGATGGCATTTCCCAAGTGAGGGACCCTGTGGCACAGAACTATTACCTGAATTGTCCATAGCCACAGCTGGAGCTGTAGAGCCCACCAGGTAAGTTAATGCTATGGGGTTTCTGATATGGAAACCCTGACCCCAATTTGGGTAGTGTATTTGTTCATAAAATTTAGGCATGGTATTAGCTGTGTCTGAAAAACACAGAGGTAAAAGAAGCCTAAACAGGGTGCTTTTACTTTGTTGCAAATTTTCGAGGTGTGGACCCTGGAGGAGAGAATGTATCACCTGCAGAGTATGTAGAGGGAAATTGGAACCGTTGGCTTTTAGGAGGAAAGGGGGGGGGGAGAGAGAGATGAAAAGGCAAGGAGCATAGACTAGAGACAGACTTTTTGGGAAGAGGAGAGACGTGAAGATGACAGGACTGTAGCCCAAGTGACCAGGCAGGGCAGAAGCCCCTGGAAGAGTGAGCTGGTGGTGGCAAGGAGCCACGGAGGCAGGCAGAAAAATGACAGATGTGGACAGTGTGGCACAGCAGCAAGTTGGCATAGTGAGCAGGTACCTGGATAGGCCAGGGATTTGGAAAGCTGATTTGTGCATCAGCAATTGTGGAAGAAGTTTAAAGAACCTTGGAGAAGTGGAGCAGCTCAGAACAGTGGAGATGCTGCAGAAAGACTGGAATTTGCAGAGTGCCAGCCTCAGGTTTGGAGGAGCAAAAGGGCACCATCATGGACATGTGTCTTTGGGACCTTTGGGACTGAAAATGGTGACTGGGGTAAGATAACTGGCCACTTGTAGCTGTGAGGACTTTTTGTTTTCCTTGTTCAGTTCCCTTGTAAATAACCCTGTTGTTAAACTGCATTTTGAGTGACAACTGCTACACACCTATGAAGCGTACCTGTGGTTTGTTGGTTAGTGGTTTTAGCTCCTTTTACATCCAATTTCAATACCTTGTACTTCAATAGAGTTTTATTAAGGAAAAGTGCATTATATACCTACTATGCCTCAGGTACAGAGGACAGTAGAATACATTTTATACACCTTACTCTTAAGAAGCTCTCAGAATCTTAAAGGAGATTAGCAAGCACACAACTGTTATTGCTCATTATTGGACGATATAGGTAAGAAAAGTGCAGTGTTCTCCACCAGGTACAGTTTACTTTCCACAGGATATTTGCCAATGCCTGAAGACTTTTTTGGTTCTGACAATTGAATGCAGGATGCTGTTGGCATACAGTAGGTAAAGGCTAAATATGCTACCAAACATCCTTCTATAAACAGGACCGACCCCCAGAATATAGAACCATGTAGCCCAAACTACACAGAGGCACCAGGGTGAAGAAACTCCATCTTAGAGCAACCTGGGAGGAGGGAACTCAAGCCTACCTGATCTGGAGACAGAAAAGGACTTGCCAGGGAAGAAGGCTATGCCCGTGAGGGCAGATTGATGAAGGGCCACCACCCTGAGCATACACCAGCTCTTATAGTGGTGAAACTGGGTGGCCCTACCCCCCCCCTCCAGGTTGTAGCATTTAACAAGGTACTCTGCTCCCATTGGCTGGTGGCAGTTTAAAAAGGAGTCGGGGAGAAGCTGCGAGAGGAAGAAGTTGGAGGAGCACCGTCCCAAGGAGAAGCCGCGGGGGAGAAAAGTTGGAGGAGCGGCGTCCGGCCGCGAGAGGGAGAGAGAGAGAGAAGTTGGAGGAGCGGCGTCCGGGTAGCGGCCAGAAGTGGGAGTTGGAGGAGAAAGCCCCCTGGAAGAGTGAGCTGGAGGGGACGAGGAGCCATGGCGGCCGGCAGAAGTGTAGCCAGCGTAGAGAGTGTGGCGTTATAGCAAGGTGCTGTGGAGAGCTGGTACCTAGAGATGGCCAGCGATTTGGAAGGCTGATTTCTTCATCAGCCACCGTGGAAAAAGCTTGAAGCACCTGGGAGAAGTCGAGCAGCGTGGGACACCGAGAGAAAAGAAAGGAAAGAAAAGACGCCGGCGAAAGGACTGGACTTTGCCAAAGTGCCTTCCTCTGAGGTTCAGAGGGGCAAAGGATTCGTCATTAGACTGTGCACTGTGCCTTGGGGACCTTTGAGTCTGAGAATGGTGACTGGGGTAAGATAACTGCCACCTGCGGCTTTCACGACGTTTTGTTCTCCCTGTTCAGCTCCCTTGTTAATAAAACCCTGTTGTTAATTAGTATTTTGGAGTGGCAACTGCTAGGCGCAGGTGCAACTGCTAGGCGCAGGTGAAACGGACTTTGGGGTTGGTAATTTGGAGGCTTTTGCCTCGTGCCACGACCCGATATCAGTAGGAACCAGCAAGGCAAGAGAAACAGGAACTCTGTGCAGTGTTTGTAATTTGTGACTTGATCCAAACTGGAACTGAGGCTGGAGAGAAAGGGAGATTTGAACTTTGATGATGGGGAGTCACTGATGGTAATAACCAGAGCAGTGGAAGGTGGGGTTCAAATACCTGACAGCTTGCTATATTGCATGCCTCAGAGAACTTCAAACTTCATTTAGGATGTAGGTGAAAAATATTCCCAACCGTGTGCGCGCATACGTGCACACATAAGATAACCTGGTGGAGTCATACAGCAAATGGAGCCTAGAAAGCAGCATAGATTCTTACAGAAGCCCAATGTAATTCTGCTGCAGGTGGGCTAAATCCTCACTGATGTGAGAATTATATTTGATGGTGGTAAGACTGTTATCCCACCACAGAACAAAAAACAAAGGAATATGGGTAAGAAGGCAACGTGTAGATTTATGCTTTTCTCTGTTTTAACTCACAACGTGAGGCCAGGGACTGGGAACCTGTAGCAGAACCCGCTGCATTAATGCTGTCGCACAGGAACACAGCTGCTCCTCCCTGGATTCTATGGCCAGGGCAGGGAGGGACAGATGGGTTGAAGAGGCACTAAGGAAACGCCTGATCCATGTGACTGGAGCACACCCTCTTGGCAGCCTCTGGGAAGCCCACTTGCTTCTACAAACCTGTCGAAGTTCTCTGTCCACAAGCCTTGTTGGTACAGCAGTACCTGCTTCCTGTTCCCAGGGAGACTCACCCTTGGGCTTTCCTATCAGTCTTCCCTAAAGTTGGCTGCTCTTGTGTCCTGTCACATAAAATTGTGAACCGAGGTCTCGGGCTTACGTCACATCATATCACAAGTGGGCAGTCTGGTCCCTGCTGCTGAACCTCCAAGTTCATGTCCAAGGTCACCCTGTTGTTTAATGTGTCATTGACCTCCTTGGACAGTCTGCAGCCTTATTGCATTGGCTCTAGATCAGTGAGTAGAGATTGGCATGCTAGCACGACAAACCCTGACTTTGTGATCAGGATTGATGGAAACCTCTGCACCGCAGTCCACCTCTGAGCCAGAGACCTGAGTCTCTTCGCAGGGAAATGGATGAAAATCCGCAGTAAGAGGTCAATGACTATGCTGACAGATGCTGTAGCAGGGAATATTTTTTTTAAGGAAGTTTCCTACAGCTGTCCTGGTCACTTGGGCTGTAGTGCTAGCTATTTCCCTAAACTGTCTTCTCTGTGTTCTCTAAGACCATGAACCCAAATAGGAGTCTTAAAAATAGAATAAAAGGAGAATAGTGAAAGACACTGAGATTTGACAGGCTCTGAGAGCTTGGATGATTTGCCCAAGGCCACAAAGAGGAAAGATTCAAATCCAAGTTTCCTGGCTTTCAGTTCAGGACTGTTTTCATTGCACAACCATAGTGGAGAGTCAGAAATGTTAATTTCATCATGGAAGCCATCCAAAACCTTACCCGGTGACCCTGGAAAAAGAGATCAAGTCATATCAACCCTGAAAAAGAAAATTTTCCAAACTAAGTTTAAATTATAAATAACAAGAACTAAGTCAGGGGCGAGAGACAGAGCTCCCCAAGATAATGGAGCCTCCTAACTTGGGAGTTAACCATGGCTATCCATGGCAGATTTACTGACCAGGTGCACATGGCCACTTAGAGTTGAAAGTGGACTTGGTAGCTCTCAGGAAGCATCACTGGGAGAAACATCACATTCTCCTGTGACCAGGCTCTGTCTCCGAATCATGACTTTTACCAAGTTTTACAATTGCATTTACAAAAGCACTAATGCCTGTTTCCTGTATAGTTTATGTAAGTAAACAACAAGGAGACAGCAGAGTGCCATCTCCTGTGTGAAGCAAGACCTAAAAAATTTTATCTGAAGAAAGAAAGCAAGAGATCTGCTGTCTGCATTGTTCTGTAAGATAAGTTCATAAGATAAATAGTTCTATTTTGAACTCCGCAAAGCAAAATGGTTCTGTTTCCCACCACCCACCCACGTTGTAGACATCAAAGAATTTTTAAGGGGATAAAAATGCTTCTAGTTTCTTGAGCTGGTCCTATTCTCAGTCAGTGGGCTGCTGCAAAGGTTTTGTGGGAAGGTGATTACATGTTTTTTCCTGGAAGAACAATAATTTTAAAACCCTGGAGTTTATTTTGGGGCGAGTATAAACTCCTTATGAGCAACAGAAAGCATGCACTTAAACTGAACACAGAAAGGATATTCCATAGGGATTTCATAGGGATTAGGAAGAAAACTTTGGAGTCAAACAGCCTTTGATTCTAGTTCTGGACCCCCCCCATTTTCCAAGTGGTGACTTCCCAAAGCAAGTCCCTTAACCTTCATTTGCATTATGGGACTACTTCTAACACTTTCACTTTGATTATTTATATTAAATGAAATCATAAAACTATCAAAGTTATGTGACATAAAGCAAGTGCTCAATAAGCATTTACAGTTATGATTAAGTGGAACCCGTGGCTGGGTCCACCATCCAAAGAAGAAAAAAATGCCAATAGTAACAGAACACACTCTCAAATCATTTCATTCCTCAGGCTGCTTCTGTCATGCTAATCACAGCACAAAAAGAATTGTCCAATTATGCTCTTGTTTTCAAGGTGTTTAAAATCAAACTAATGCTGAATCAAGATTTCTTTGCATATTGCAAAGGCTCCAGTTGGAATCATAAAATACTTACTTTCTTGTCCTATGTAATTGTTAGCAATCTCAAAATGTGTGTGTAAAATGTATATGCACCAGCAGTTGAATGTATATGTTGGAATGAAGTGAATGATGAATTCATTCATCACTGGGTGAGAAAATAACCTACAAGCCTAGGACAGCATCCATTGGACAATGGTTAGTAGTCTGTCAGTCATGTCACTTTCTCTAGCATCTGACTCTCCACTGGAGAAGTAGAATGCCACGTTAACAAGTTAAGGGCCAGCTCTTCTGTCCCCGTCTGTGTCCACTGGCAATATCAAGGCATCAGTTCTTTGGCTTTCAAATCTTACAAACCCCTTTCCCTGACAACTTCCACTTCATGAAATGTATTACCAAGCTTTGCTGATTGCACCCATCTACCTCTTTCCCCTCTCCTCCTTTCTCTCCCCCCCCACCAATGGATTGACATCCAACCTGTGTTCATATCTCAGTGTCAGCCCCCAGTGCTTCACCTAGACAATCACAAGGACTTCCTAAGAGGTCCCAGGAATGCCTTCCACCATCCCCATTTTGACTTCCTACCTTGCCTCCTAACACTCGAACACGAGGTTGCTATTGATAGTGTATAGAGCTGACGATACCATCCTGCTCAAAAACCATCTTGCTCTCAAAATAAAGCCCAAAATCTACATTCTTCTCACCACAGATCACTTTGTCTTATTTTTTACTTCTCTCTAAAATGAGCCACACTCAAAGCTCTTTGCAGACTATTACTGGCACTTTTCTGAGCTATTTTGTCGATTATCTGTACCTTCTACCTAGATCACCTAGAATCCTACCCTACTTATAATGCCAAATGCCTGTCCACACCAGCCTTTCCCTCCACTCAGACCAGATTGATTTCATTTCCCCTGGGTCTCACTTAGCAGTTTATTCTTTTTTTCTAGTAAAATGATCACTCACATTGGTGTTCCTGTGACTTTTTTGTCCTTAGCTGTAAGCTCCAGGGAAGCAGAAACCAAGCTTTGTCTGTTGTTTGTATTTGCTCAGTCCAAGCAAAGAACCTGAAAGGAAGACATACTAAGTGGAGCTGAAGTGTTTCTAAGGGTAGAGGAATGGCCTGAGTGACTTCGTGGCCATGACATCAGACTCTAAGGGATGGCACTGCGTGTTAAACCAAGTATGTCTAGTAACTGACACAGTGCTGATTCAACAGTCAGAATATATGGGGCAACATACATAATGTAACCACCCTAGAAGCAATAGGTCCTGTTGTGCAGAAACATTTCCAAAAGGAAACCTAGTTGCACTATCCCTCCTTCCCCTCAAATGACAATTAGGCTAAAGTTAGAAATAAACTCTCAACCCAATAAATACTAATAACACCCCACCAGAGAAGCAGCCCTGGGCCTGAATCCTGACTTTGCCTCTTTCCCAATAGTGAATTGTGGGCTAGTGTCTAACCCTGATGAGAGTTTTAATTTTTCTATAAATAAAAATGAGAAGACAAATACCTGAGATAGGGTCTCCAGTGTGGGTGGCGCAGATTAGATTGCTGATAGGTGTTACTGTGCTCCTTTCCTTGTCAAAGCAATCATGTTATGTGGGTTGACTCAGAACAAAGAGCCCAGATTCTTCAGTTTAACCTGGGACTGGTGTTTTCTTTTGGATTTCCATTTCTTTCTCTGAAAACGGGAGATAACAAAAGCTACTTCAGCAAATGTGCTCCCCCAAGCATGGAGCTTAAAAACTGTGGTTTCCATTATATTTTCTACTCTCCAGGGGAGGATGAACACTGATGTGCCCACCCTGAGCCAGTCCTTTTGGGACCAGTGAGATAGAACAGGGAGGCAACTGATCAGGTCAGAAGGTATATTCTGCTCTATGAATATGGAACAAAGAATGGTCAACTTATCTGTAAGTCCTTAGAAGAGTTTACACATTGTAAGGCAGTTTCAAATCCCCAGAACTAGGCTGACAACAAGGTCTAGAAATTATATACTGATTGGGAGGGAGTTGGGAGAGGGTCACACAATGTGCCCATCAGTTTTTGGACAGGACAAATGACACTGGCTACCAAATGCTAGGGGGACAGTGCTTCTGTAAAAGGACATGGAAGGACCCCCTTCAACCATGGATCAAGAGGAGTGGCAAAGGGTGAGGTCATGTGTGCCTGCTTCCTTTCCTTTCATCCAAGATGAGCTTGGTGGACTTCCTACCACCCCCAAATACATCACCCTAGAGGGGAGGCTGACCCAAGTGTGTACCCTTGTGTTCAAAAGCATTCCCTAATTTGCTTTAACACTTAACCTTTGAGCTTCCTTACCTTAGGTCTCCAAAACTAATGCACATAGATAAAAACAATAGTGCAAGGTACATGGGAATCATGTCAGGATCTTAACAGTTTTGTCATATATTTGGATTTTGAAACAGGAAAATAAGTTCTCATCTGAGACAGGGATGAGATAAGAGGACAAATAGTTTAGTCTGTTCTTTCTAAAGTCCCTCTGTATCATTTGATTTCAGTGACTCTTTTTTTTTTGTTTTGTTTTTTTGAGACTAGGTCTCACTATTTTTGCCCATGGAACTGCAGGCTCTCATTGCCCGGGGTACCACAGACTCAAGCAATCCTCAGCCTCAGCTTCCCAGGTAGCTGGGATTACAGGCACGCGCCACCATGCCCAGCTATTTTTTTGGAAATAGGTCTCGCTACGGGTCCCAGGCGGGACTCAATCCGCAATCCCTAGCCCCAGCCACTTCATAGGCTGAAGCTTACAGGCACGAGCTACTGTGCCCTCCGATTTCAGTGACTCTTTACTTATGTTGATGTGATCTTTTGTAGTTACTTAGAACAAAATGGGTAAGAGAAGAGTAACGTGGATATGCATCTAAAAGATGCAATTCCACTAATGGGAATCTACTCAGAGGACATGAAAACACTAATTAAAAAAGACACCTGTACGTGCTTGTTTATTGTAGCTGTTTACAATTGCCAAGATATGGAAACAGCCCAAATGCCCCCAAACCAACAAATGACTGAAAAAAATGTGATATATGTACACAATGGAATCAAGGAGGACAAACATATGTCATTTGCAGCAACATGGATGGAGTTAGAAGGACTCATATTAGCAGAAATAAGCCAGAAAGAAAAAGAGAAATACAGGATGGTTTCACTTATATGAAGGATATAGGGTAAAACAAACAAACGAATAAGAAAATTACAAACAACCAACAGAACTGAACAATAGAGTGAGAGAGGAGGTAGGGGAAGAAAAGTGGGGAGGGCACAAAAGAATAAGATGGTTAACAGGTGTTAAGGAAATGGGAACACCCCAGGGTACACAATAATGTGTGTGTGTGTGTATAAAGTAAAAAAATTAAATTAATAATAAAAAATAAAATAAAAGATGAATATTTTCCTGTCCACATCTACATGGGTTTTATGAGTTTCTAGTGCCTGAAAATGGAATAAATGGTAATACAGAAAGTAAAATATATATATATATGTATATAAAAGGCATTACCCTTGGTACTATCAGATCTCTCTACTTAATGTCTCAAACCTCAAAATTATCTTGGGGTAGGAAAAGCAATAATAGCATGCCCTATTATACAAAATGAACATGCAAGCACTGAACACTTTCCAAAATGTCCAGGATTCCAGAGCATAAATGCAGACACACCCTCAAAAGAAGCACTGGGAAGGAGAAAACTGGCGTGATTCCTTATTCTCACTGCATCCAATTGGGCTGGATGATGACGGAGATCAAAAGCAAGCAGCCACTGGATGGAGGGCTGGGTGGAACTGGCATCTTCAGAGCTTCTGGAGATTTGCCAACTCAACCACTCCAAGCAAAAGAAAACTGAAAGCAAATATGGGTGAGTAATCAAATGCACATGAGGGTCCTCACAAAATGCAAAGTTTGTGTCCTCCCCACAGAGAAATTTCCAGATCTACACAGTCTATATTCAGGGCAAAATAGAAATGCCTCCTTGCCCATCACAGAGACTGGATGCTTGGTTTCTGCAGAAAGGAAATGGACAAAATGTCCTTATTGTCATGTTCCTCACACTCTCCCCTGCCTCCCTCTACTTCTGTGTCCCTTCACCTAAATAACTTTGTTTCTGGTCTTGTAACTAAGTAAAATCAGATTTTTTCAAATTTGGGGGAATTTTCTCCAGAATAGCAAGTGTTCCTCACTTTGCCCTTTTTTTTGGATGAAAGTTTGTCCCTCTACTCACCCCCCCCTCTTTCATTTCCATGGTGCCTGGCCACCCTCTGACAGATGAATCAGAGCCCTGATAAATCCACTTCCCTGCTCCTCTGAGATTAGGGACAGCAAGGACCATTTGTACCATTATCCTTCTCTTCCTTTACTCCTCGTATTTCTTGCGTATTGGACTGGAAGAGATCAGCTTACTCTCCCATATCCCCCCTCCCCCCCATTTCCCAAACTCCATACCTGCCTGACAGAACAAAGATTACAATTATTTCTCCGCTGGATCACAGTATTTTAGGGAAAGATAGTATTGAATTCGGGACTCTGGATAGGGAAAAACCTTCAAAATAAAAGCGTAAATAAGGAACTGAGGAGGGGAAAACAAATAATGTTCTTTTCAAACTTAAAAGTTTGGATTACATTCTCACTAGGGAAACAGAAGAAAATAGAGCGGTGTTTAAGAGATTTCCTCTCACCAATTTTCCTCCGGTCCCTTAATTGTGTTTAAACCTTGTTGAGTACTTTGTTCACGGTCCCTAGTACTGTGATTTGCATCCCCCCTCGCCTGGTTGCTCTTGGCCGAGCCAGCAGCTGTCTCAGTCTGATTCTGGCTGGGAAAGGTAAGGATCTTTGCCTTGCTCTTAGGAAAACCCGGGTGAGAAAAGTTGCATGCTTACAGAGGGGTAGCATGAACTTGGAGGCATTTAATTCACACATGGGAGAATTTGAGAAAGTTCTCCAACTGTAGGTAGAAGAGTGTCCTGGAGCTGAGTGCTTTAAAAGAACCAGAAAGATTTCTCTGCCCTTTGAAAGGTTTGCAAGAAAGAAGACTGGTTGCATTGTTGTATGGGGGGGGGGGGGGCAGGACTCCTAGGAGTGTTAACCCAGCTGATAGGCACAAATTGGATGAAGGAAAAGAAAAACTTGAAAGACATCAGAGCATTAATTGCTAAGAATTCTCTTTGAATTTCAATTTGAAGAGGTGCAAGGAAATGTAAAATGCAGGTGTCTGAGCATAATGATAGATTTCTGTTCTTCAGGTGTAATTTCTGCTCTATCCCAAAGTTTTGTACTTCTTTTCATTTATCAATATAATCATCCATTGTGGAGTCCAGAGGTGCACATCTGTGTAGCTGGACAGATGCACTTACTCTGGAGAAGAATTACGGTCAAGATGACACCTGAGGCCTGAAAAGGTGAAGCCTGCCCACAGGATCAGCTCCTTGTGGAGAAGGGGTACATCTGGCCTCTCTCTGGAGCAAATTCTATTCATGTACTTTTGACTTGGGTAAGGAAAACATGACCTTCCACAGTTTAAGGGGTCATCAGTCAGAACTTTGGTGGCATTATTGGAGTATTTTTGGAGGCTCAAAATAGTATAGTGATCCCCCCCTCCCCCAGAAGTGATAGTTCGAGGGTGGAAGGACTGCTGCTGTTTAAAGGAGCTTCTATAGAAGTTCCACTTTATGTAGCCAGCAGTTCCTGATATCACCATCTTCATGGGCAATGCAACATTGGAAGGTACTGAAATGCCTGGTTTTAATTGTCCCTTAGCTTCCCGGCCACATGATAGTACTCCTGAATGATGACTCTGTCCCTCTGCATGATACCCCACATTTGATATCGTAAGGATGGTGTTGGTCATCACCTTCCTGGGAAAGCTGAACTCCCCCCTTCCAGATGTAGTCTGGCTTCGGGGAATTTTCAGCTTGATTTTTGTAAATAAAGAAGCCCTCTCTCTGACTCCCATTGTAGAGAAAAGGATTTCTGGTTTCTCTCCCTTTATGAGAAAATCAATACAGCTTGGCTGGCAGACCAGACACTGAAAAGAGCAGGCTATCTTAGAACAGAGGGGCGATACTGGGGACTTCCAGCCCTCTGCCAGCAGCTGGAGAAATCTAACAGCCTGGGAGGGAAAATAAATCTCTTCCAGGATTTAATTTCGATCTGCAGCTTTCTCTATTAATAGAAAAGTTGTTAAAACTTATATACATTAAAAAAGGATGGGTCATTTTTACCTATGGAAGCAAGAGGAGCCTCCTGCTGTTGCCTGTCAAAAAGAGACAACCTGGAGCTTTAAAATTTTAAATAACTTTCTTTCCCTGTAAGAAAGTACAAACCGAGATCTTTTGAGAGAACACATAAAAAACACCTTTGTCATTTGAGAGGTGACATGTCAAACCGTATATGTTTGCTTAAAATATCTCATTCCTTAAAGTGGTCCAGCTGAATCAGAATCTACACTTGACAAGCACCTCCCATGTGATTTATGTGCTCATTATGACTGGGGTTCAAACCCAGGGTTTTTCTCTTTCTGCGTGACCTTTGTCAAGTGACTTAACCTTGCTGAGCTCATTAAGACATTTATAAACTCGTTTGTCAACTAATGGACCACAGTATCAATGGGTGCACACTATGTGTGCGTAGCCTGTAGTAGGTCTTAGTAAATGACAACAGTGTGGAGAGTGGTGGAAATTTCAGCGTTTCCTGTACTCACCTCCTTGCAGAAGTAGTTTAAGGTAATCCTGTTTAAATCCAGATGACAGGTTTTCCCCTTTAATCACAGACATTTCTCTGTCCCACCCTCATTCCTAAATGAATTAGCATTAAGGAAGGGAAGTTTTAAGCCTCAGATGACAAGCACACACATAAAGAATAGGGGGAAACCTAGGAGCACGGATCTTGGCTGGCTTGGAGGCTGAACTCAGCTGCCGATGATTTCACAGCTGTTCCTGCTGCACTAGCTGGTCTGTCTTCTCAGCTGGGTCTGCAACGCTGACTAGGGGATTTTCTCCTAAAAATGCCCGATAGGTGGGAAGAAAGATGTTGAGGTTGGCTTCAGGGTGAGGGTGGGAGGGGGAGGGAATGAGAAATGCAAAGCAGTCTACTTAGTAATTGCTCTAAGAGAAATAAAAGTAAAAGCTGGCTCTTGTCTCTGGGGATTCAAGAATGATTCTGACTTATCATGTCACTGAGCAGAATTGGGGGAAGCCAAATCTCAGAATCTGCTGGCAAGGAAAAGAACTAAGGAAAAAAAAAAAAAAAAACGACAGGGAGGGGCAATCCGGAGGGGGAGGAAATAAAAAGAGAGAGAGGGAAAGGCAAGCGTCATTTAGGCACAGAGGTAGAGGGAAAGAAGTAGGCGCTCCAGGATCAGGAACCAACCACAGGGTATTTTTTGTGTCTCGTCTTTCCCCCAGAGGAGACAGATCTCTGTCCTGTCATTTCATGACAGACGTGCTGTTCCAGGCTCTTTTCCCAGAAGTTGTCCGAAGAAGCTCAAGAGCTGCTGTTTCTCCCTGCCCAAGCCAGTGGTTTCCCTGGTAATGGATTGCTTCTCTCAGAGGTACGTGTAAGGAGTTGGCTGGGGACAGACTTTCATTTTTCAGGTTAGCTTAATCTCTGCTTTGAGGTGAGGATTTTTTTTCCTTCAGACATAATCTCAAATATCCTACTGGTCTAGCCAGTCTTGAGGATATGATTGGATAGTAATGATTCATTTGGTGACTAAAAATGACATGCAAATAGACAGCTTTAATATTTCATTTCTTTGTACTTAGTGCTGTTTTGACCTCTTCAAGCTCTTCAAGCCTCCTGTGAGGCTTGATTTGGGCTGAAATTTGTTTTCAGTGGACTCTAAATAAATTCACAAAATATTAATCTCATTAAAATGATCTCAAGTATCTTCCTTTCAACTTTTTTGGCAACCCTAACTGCTCCACTCTTCAGCAACTAGATGGCTCCTGGAGGACAAAAAAAAGAATGACTGTCCAGTCTGGGTAGCAGACAAGAGTACTCACTGATTTCTTGCAGACAGTTTTACAAACAGATGCTTTTGATTGAGAGTCTCAGGTTTTGTCCTGAAGCTTTCAGGTTCAAGTGTTTGGAAGGGTGTATCACAGCCAGTCCTACACACAAGGACCTGAGGGCAGTAATGAACTGGTAAAACTTTACAGAAAAATCTAACATGCCTGTATTTTTAAAACATGCCTAGGATATAATATTAATTATAATATTATAGTTATATATAGTTGAATTTAATGGGAAACTTGTGAATTGGCTACTAATGACGGGCCCTTCCTAGTTTTTTAATGTAAGAAAGCACAAAATGATAGTCTATGAAACTGATGAACTCTTTTTATTTCTCCCTTTTGAAGTACATCAGAGGAGACGGCTCCACGTTAGATAACAAATCTCAGCCTTATTGTCACTGAATTTCTGTTCGACTATGTCCCAGCATGGTCCCTGCTGTGTGTGGGTACATGTTGCACTGTGTTTAACAGTTACACAGTAAAGAGTTGTTGGACTGCTCATTGATGTAGAAGGACATCATTTGTATACCAGGGTTGATGTGGATTTGATGAGCAGTGAATGGGTGATAGTTTGGAAGGAATCCATGTTATGCCTGAGAACACGGGCATCAGCTAAACTGCTATGAGTTGTGCAGTGAACTGTGGGAAGTACTGTATATAATGTGCATTGTAGAGACATGGTGAAGACTGAAGTTCTGTACATAGTTTCCTCTTGAATGAAGCTGTCTTCCACTGCAATGGAGGCTTTTCTGTGTGTTTAGAGGAAAGAGAAGCAATAGACAAAACGGAAAAGCTTGTAAAACATTTGTAACTGCCAGGGCATATTAAACACTGTAAAGTGCTTCCTGCTTTTTATTTCTTCCTTTTCTTTATGGTTATCTGCTTTATTGTGCTTTTTTGCACAGTGCAAAAAGAATGCAAACAATTAAGGGGAAAAAATGAAAGTTGACTTTCATAAGCATCTGGGCCTGCTGGGAAAAAAAGAGCACACCGGCACTGCAGGTCCATCCTCCCACTCGCAGCACTCACTCTGGTGCATTTACTGATGGCTCCTGTCTTCTCCTCTACAGTTTCCCCCCCGGTGAGAACCCCCACATCTAGACTGTGAGCTGGTTAGGAAACGCTGCTGTAAAAATGACTGAAGAGCCCATCAAGGAGATCCTGGGGACCCCCAAGTCTCCCAAGCCGGGGACAGCGGAGAAGAAACCCACCAAGGAAGTTGTGGTCAACATGGTCCCCCAGGTCAGTGAGATTCAGCTGACAGCAGCCACTGGGGGTGCCGAGCTCTCCTGCTACCGGTGTCTCATCCCCTTTGCTGTAGTTGTGCTCATTGCTGGGACAGTAGTCACGGCTGTGGCTTACAGCTTCAACTCCCATGGCTCCATCATCTCCATCTTAGGGCTGGTCCTTCTGTCACTGGGACTTTTTTTGCTAACCTCTAGCGCCCTGTGCTGGAAAGCAAGACAGAGAAGCAAGAAAGCCAGAAGACGGGAGAGTCAGACAGCTCTCGTGGCCAATCAGAGAAGCCTGTTTGCATAAGACTGAGTGAGACTAAATGGGACGTGTGACCCAGAAATCCTGTTCTCCCTTCCTCAGCTGGTCCTCCCAGAACAAGTGTGGGAAAGAAGGGACTTGGTCTTGGAGCAGGCCCAAGGAATGGGGGTGGCTGGACGTGGGAGGGCAGTGAGGGTTTTCTTTTAAGAGGAACAATGTGTGTCTTCCTTAATGACAAACTTAACTCAAAGGGCTATTTCTAAGACTGAAAAATCCATTTCAGTTTCATCTACATTAAACATGTTAGGGGTCATGGGAGGTATGTAGTGTTAGACAACATTTGGTTCACCTTGGAAAGTAGCCAAAAAAAGACGCGAAAATATTCAGACCCTTATGGCACACCAGTGACCTGCCTCCAAAATAAATCACCTACACTTTTAAGAAGCTTTATCATGAAAATATCCCGCCAAGAGTCTCTATTGCCCTGGTCTTTACATGCATCTATGAGTTCTGTGATAATGTTTCTCATTGATCCCCTGGCATCTGTTTTATTTTTCACTTTCAGTAATTCATCACTGGTGGTACTTTTTCTTGAAGAATAAACTAATTTTTTTTAATATTTTAACATTGGACATTTTTAAATGATTGTAATAAGTGTCAGATGTTAGAGCGAGGTAAGAGGTGTAACGACTAGATGACATGGTGGGAGGGGTTAAATTAATATGAAAATAATCCAATATAGCACTTTTGATGATTTTTATATGAAATTTTAATGTACATTTCATTCAAAATAATAAATACACATTGCTGCTGAAACTTCTTAGATAGCTGTTTCTGTTGCAATTATTTTATTGCAATTCCAGTTGCTTATCTCCTCTTGACTTATTTGCAACCTCTCAACTGTACTTGTCAAGTGAGGATATTGCTTCTTCCTGACTTAAGTGGAAGATTTTTTTTCCTATCATATCATTATTTTCATGGTTTCTAAAGAATAACATTATGTTTTAAAGAATCTTTATGCCATTACAATTAGGAAATCAATTCCTGGGGTCAAGAATTTTATAATATGTTGTTAAATGTATGTTACAGATTTATTGAGTCAGTCATTCACTATTTACTTGACACATGTTTATGAGCCCTAACTCTGTTCTACTCTTTATGTATGGTTCCAGATTACTTAACTGAGTTAGTTAGAAACACTGCAAATAACATGACTGCTTGAATTCTGTGGACATTGAGCTATTTTGTACACAGCTAAGATTCTCTTCCATAACTCCAGCCAGAAATATTCTGGTCTGTGTTGTTTAATCACATTAAATGACAGCAGGAAGACAGTTAGGTATGAAGCCTTCTGGATAAACAAAACTAGTATAATACTTCTTATGAAAGGCATTCTATTAGAGAATTTAACTGTGGCTGGAGTTCTCTGGCACTGACTGTTCCCTGGCTCCCAGGTAGTTTTCTTAAGGGGAAAAATTTTGGTGACCTAGTTTCTCCTGGCTTTGAAGTTCAGAAGATAAAAGCAGGGTTGTCGATTACAGTCGAGTGCACATTTATCTTAAAAATGTGATCGCCACCTCTCTGAACCAAATAGATGGCATTGTATTGATTTCAGCAGAAGGGGGTCTGTGTTTTCACAGGCCTCTTTTTTGCTTAAAGATATTCTAAGGCTCCCCATATGTTGATGAAGAAATCTCTCAGGCAAGCATTCAAGGTTCTCCATGGTCTGATCCAAATAGCTTTCAGTCTCACTCCAACCCGAATACTCATGAGCTAGCCAGACCAGACTATCACCATTCCCAAATCAGGCTGTACTTTTCCTGCCTCCATGTCTGTTCAAACTTCTGTTTTCCCTCCTCCATTATGCATACTTTCTCCATCTCAACATACTTAAGTTCTTTTTAAGTATTCATACTTTTCATCAGAGCTCCAGAAATTCCAGAAACACAATTCTCCCAGAAACTTTCCCTTTTCTATGGAAATTACTGCTCCTTCAAGATTCTTCAGTTATTTATTCTCTGATACCACAATGCTGTTGGCATAATGTTTTATCCTCTCCCAAAGTTCCTGATTACATGACTTTTTTTTTTCACCCCCATGTGGTGTGATGCCTAACAAAATATTTTGAATGGAGTAGAGAGCTGAATGAACAAAAACTCAGTGAGTGGTTTATACAGAATTAGAATACATTTAGTTAATCTCTAAAAGGAAAAGAAAATACTTAAGTTCTCAGCTCCCCTACTAGGTCATCCTGACCTGCCTCTACTGTAAGCATAAGGTCTAGGTGAGTAATGACTGCCTTTTCCACTTCTCCAGACACACCTGCCCTTCAAAATACTGAAAAAGTAAACTCATGAATTATTTCAGGCCACCAGGGGGCCTCATGCTGCTATCTGAGTCCCCAGAGAAATACTATGGGGTGATTTAAATTGCAATGACTGTAGTAGGAATGGATCTGGAGTACAGCAGTCTGACCCCTAAGCCACTTCACAACAACTCTCTAGAAGGACCAGGTCTCTGGAGGAAGGCTTCAGTGTCAGGAAAATATGAATATTCCTATAAAGTTGCAGGGCACCAAAACAGCCCTATATACATATCACCCATAATAAGGAGATAAATCCAGCATTGAATTATGATATCATAAGTATCTCAAAACATTTGCCTTAACTGGACAAGGTTTGTCTTTACAAGTGCTATCATATAGCAATAAGCAGCTACTAACTGCATATAGAAGCATGATGCTTGCATGTGGTATTCAAAAGATAACCTGGTTCCACTTTGGAAGATCGGAAGCCAACTCTATCATCCCTCACCTCCACACATTCCAGAGTGGACAGGAAGAACTTTTAACCCATCCTGTGAAGTTGATCTTTGCTCAGGTAAGAACTGCGATCATCTCCAATCTTTCTACCTCATTGGTCTTAGTTAATCTAGGGAGTCTTGACTAGAGAAGGTTGTAAAGATCAGATTTAAAGGTGACTGAGGTCAGAGGATTATCCAGGAGAAATCCTCAAACCCACCTCTTTGTACTACCTCTGAAAGAGAGAGAAGAAGAAAAAAGAGAAAATGAGCCTGGTCTCTTGGGAAATATGGTCTTGAAATTGAAAGATCTAACTATGAACCCAGATTTACAGCTAACCTAATCAGATGATCTTGAGAAGTTAATCTCATCTTTAAAAAGAGGTTAATTTTTAAATATATGATTGAGATTTTGTAAGCTATAAAGTATTACATAATTACAAAATCACCATTTATAATTAAATCTAATGTTGACTTCAGGTTCTTTCTCTCCTTATTGACCCAATATATCATTATCAAGCCACCCCCATTTTGATTAAATGACTTTAAGTGGTCACTTGTTTGATCTTGACATTACCCACAAAGATTTCCTGGGGCCAAAATAATCTGGGCAAAGTACCTGTTCCAAGGACGAATCATAAGTTACATTTTCTTAATATTGTTGTAAGTTTTAATGCTTTCATATACACTATAGTCACCATAAAGGCATATTTAATGCGCCCAAAACAAAAACAATGACATTATGACAGTTAGAATTCTTTCTTCCTCCCCACCTCCCACTCTTGACTACCATTCAAGTCCACTCAGGCCAACTCGCACTAGGCTGCACCCCAGAAAGGGCACTGGGGCAGGAATCTGAAGAGAAGCAAAAGAATGTCATCATTGATGACTGGCTTTTGAGCCTCCAAGGCCTTCCAGTGATTTGCCAAAGGTAGTTTGTTTTTCATATTCCTCCCTGATTTTACTACTTAATCCTGTGCACCACAGTACCCACAGTACCCAACAGTATTCAACTACAGGACTCAGCAGCCTGCCATCACTTCAATCTGAGACTAGAAGTGCAAATGTCCTCCCTGCTCTGCAGAGGCGCTCCCGCAGTTCATAGAGTTTTGAGCCCTAGGACCAGCAAACAAACAAGATATAAGCTATCCTGGGTTTCTGCTTGACTGTCACTTCTATCATTTCCAGAAAGTGTGTTTAGGGAAGGGAGCCAATAACAGTATTCTAGCATCTCCTTTGCAAAAGCTTTCTTAATGTATAAAATACATAGAGAAAATACTGAATGATCTCACCCATATATGGGATATAGGAAAAACAAACAAAGCAAAACAAAAAAAGAACAGGAAAAAGTTACATAATAACAAACTCTCTAGAACTGAAGCACAAAGCAAGGGTGAAAGCAGGGAGGGATGAGCACAAGAGGTTAAGATGGTTCACGGGTGACAAGGTGGTAGGAAAACCTCAGGGTATACAACAATGTAAAAAATACATGTGCAGTCAATTAAAAATAAATAGAAAAAATAAATAAAATACATGGATAAAGGGATACAACTCAATTTCACAAACCAACCTGTGGAAATAAAACCCAGAAGAAATTTAATTTGCAACCACCACATGTTGGCTTTCCCTCCCACCTCTGAATCTATTTGAAGTCACTTTCCAGGGGGACAACTCTCCTCCTCAGTAATATATAGTGTAAAATAACCTGTTTTTAACCCATAGACCTTGAATCACATGGTGTGTTATCTTTGTGTCTGAATTCTGGGTGGTGAGGTACATTCATATCACCCTATGTCCTCATAAATGTTTCATTCTTGTGAACCCTGTGTGAACACCTCACTTATTTATCCTTTCTAGTACTGATAGACATCTGGATACTAATCAGGTAATCAGGTATTAAAACAAGCAGTATATGGAGACAGTGATGCTATGTCTCTCCAAGATTAGGTTATCAAGACAGTGTGTGTGCGTCTCTCTCTCTCTCTCTCTCTCTCTCACACACACACACACACACACACACACACACACATACTGCCTTGCTCAGGACAAAGATACCTGCCATCATAAGAACAGAGGCTCCTAGCCACCACCAGAGAGGTGCTGCCACCTGCCAGCAGCTACCTGCCTGAACTTGGAGGTGGATCCTCTCCAGTGTTGACAAGGACTCCCTCCCCAGTTGACAACTTGACGGAAACCTCATGGAGTTTCAGTCAGGACCACTTGGAGCTGCACTGCAACCCCCACACTCTGACATATGTGGTTCCTAGATACTTTTCCCTTTGAGGGTCCTATAGTCCATTAAAAAGAAAGAGAGGATTCTGAGAAGGAAATTGTGCTGATAGGCTAATGAGCACTGCGGACTTTCAGGCAGTGTACATACTGTGTCTAATGGGTACGTTGGTTCTTTGCCAACTAAATCACTCTTTGAGACGCCTAACCCATAGAAACTATAGGAAAGGTCTATTGTTTTAAGCTGCCAAGCTTGGGAGTAATCTGTTATTCACTGATAGATAATTAATATTGTGTTGCAGTGACACATTTGTACAATTTTTGGTGTAACACACAAGTACTTTCCTGTTGAGTACAGATGTAGGAGTGGATTGTCTTCAAAAATGGTTGAATCAATGTGTCCCCCCACCATCAATACAGAGAGTTCTGGAAGCATTACATTTCTGTCATTCTAGTAGGCTTAATGCTTATTTTAAAATGATATTATTAAGAGAGAGATGAGGCACAGAACTTGGGTTGTGATAGGAGAAAGCAGGTTAGGATGGGAACAAGGATTCAAGGGGAAAAGTGAAATTTAGATCTGGGTTTTGAAGGAGAACAGCCAGAAGTAATGTCTCAGGGAAATCCTCCAGCGACCAGAAAACCAGATGAGAGAGCAGGAATTCAAGTCACCATGCAAACAATGCACTTACTGAGTGTTTGCTCTGTCCCAAACGTCTTGCTCTGAAATCACACAGCTAATAAAGAATAGGGTCTGAGTTCAAACTCTAGAACCCACCCACCTTACCACTATGCCTTGTACACGGACATCCTCTCTGGTGCACGTACCACTTTAAGACCTGATTCCTAAGGGAAGTTGAGCAGCACAGGGCCACAAGTCTAACAGAAGTGTGAGAACAACTACAAGTTGAGAAGTCAGGACTAAAAATGTAGGTGACTACTGAAATATTTGCCATCTGAAGCCAGATCTTGCCATAACCTTCATGTAGTTGTACCATTTTACAAACATCAAGATGCTCTCTTCTGCTAGTAAACATGGGGCATTGGTGGCCATCTCATCAACCACCAAAGTTGACACTTTCATTCCCAATGTTATAGCTTCATTGTCTCATCAATGTCTCATCAACCACCAAAGTTGTCTTCAATGTCTCATCAACCACCAAAGTTGACACTTTCATTCCCAATGTCATAGCTTCCTGTGTGGAAAATTTAAGATTCAGAATTTCTGTCAGCTTCACCTTGAATTTGGACATAATGTGACAGAAGCTTAACAGGAAAACTTCTCACGCTTTTGTTAACACATATCAGAAATAAAAGTAAAGAGTGGTTTGGGGGGCACAGCAATATCAAGGACAGGTCCCTTCTGAGACTGGGGTTTCCTCCATCCTTTCACTTTTTTACTCATTTGCCCAATACTTACTGAACACCGACAATGTGTTAAGTACATGCAGGTAAAGGAAACGCAAGCAGTGAAGAAAGAAAAATTCTGTGATTAAGTAAAAATAAGTCTGGCTAAGTTAGTTCAGGCATAAACCTTCTATAGAAACAATAAAAGCTGATAGGGGCTAACTTTTCATTCTATGTATTCACCACCCATACTAGTTTCCTTGCTGCTGGGAAAGGAGAGTTCTCCTGTGAAATCTTTCCTAAGCCAAAGTGGCAAAAGGCAAAGAAGCAATTATCATTCATTTATATGAAGACATTCCAAGATGCAAGTTAACCTGCCAAAATCATAGTAAATGATACATAAAACTTTAAAATAACACTCATCTATAGAGTGAAAACAGGAATGATCTGAGAAATAAAGAACTTGCTTATAGTAGATCCTGGGGATGAAGCCTGGGGTGAGAGCTGTTTCCTGAATCACTAACTGCAAAACAAACACTGAACATGGTTTTTATTTTGTCATAAAAATAAAAATTCTTCTTGAATATGTTTCAGGTATTAATTAATATAGGTCTTTTGTAAAAATGAGGTGGGATATGCAGTCTTTCAAAAAAGGGGGGGAGTAGTCTATTCCTATCTCCTCCTGAGCCTGGTCAACTCAGGCTGTCCTGTTCTATTTTCTTTTATTTTTGATCTTTTGTTTACCTTTTCTTAAATAAACTTTCCTCTGTCACCTCCCACCAAAGAAAATTGGGACGATACCTGTACTAGGATACTAGTTTTTCTGGTATCAAGATAGAACAGTAAGATGGGGTTGGGCATGGTGTGGCCAGGGCCAGGGATCGTGGTTCGAGTCCCACCGGGGGCACGTAGCGAGTTCCAAAAAAATATAGCTGTGCATGGTGGCACGCATCTGTAATCCCAGCTACCTGGGAAGCTGAGGCTGGGGATTGCTTGAGTCTGTGGTACCCTGGGCAACGTGAGTTGTGGTTCCACAGGCAAAAATAGCGAGACCTAGTCTCAAAGAAAAAAAAAAAAAGAACAGCAAGATGTCTACAGTAATTTGGAATAAATGCCTATACAAATCTTAAGAATAAAAGTAATAGGAATTCAATATACATTATTGTTTTTGTTTCCTCTCTAATTTAATCACAAATTTTTAGGTCATGTGTTTTAGCTTCAGTCATATTAGTTTTGGTACAAGATCCATAAATTAATGAAATAGTAATAGTTGAGGCTTTGCTCAGAAGGCAGCCACTTCCTAAAATCACCCTTTGCCTAGGAACCCAGAAGAAGAACAGACTCCAAGGAGAACCCAAGCAGTGGGCATTGAGAAAACCCCTTCTTTGTTCTAACATGGGATAGATCACCCAGCCTTGAATCACTGTGGCTCTGACACCCTTTGCTCACAGGTTCTGAAGGCTTTTCATGGGGACATGTAGGCCATGTCCCAAATATATATATATATATATATAGATAGATAGATAGATAGATAGATAGATAGATAGATAGATAGATAGATAGATAGATAGAGAGAGAGAGAGAGAGAGAGAGAGAGAGAGAAAATGATCCTTTTGCTCTATCTTAGCTTGCTAGCGAAAAAACCAAACAGATGATTTTTCCATTTTAAGTTCAAATACAGCATGGATTGCTTCTTGTTTTGCTTGACTGGGGTAGTTAATGTGAGTTCCCGAGCCTGGCAGCCGGCAGTCCAAAAACAGTTGTGGCCACACATTGTTGTATGAAACCATAAAAATAAACAAAAAATGGGGTAGGGGGAGAACCAGAAAAACTGAGTCTGGAGAAGGCATGACTGTGATCATTGGTATTTTCAGTATCAGGCTCATGTTGGCATTCTATATAGAATGACTTGTCCACAGAGATCAGGGATATTTGGAGGCAAGATTTGTGTTGCTTCACTCCTCTGCAACCAGACTCTATAATAAAAGTGCTTGCATCAGAGGAAGGCTGACAACACATTTTAGCACTTTCACAGTTCTAACTTAATCATGGCAGGAAGCTTTTTTGCTAGTAGGGGAACAAGTTGCGTCATGGGAACATCTGACTCTAGGATCTAGTGTCAATCACTTTGCCTAAGGTCATTAAAAAATACTAGAGTGTCCCCTTACAACATAAAGGCTCTGCTGAGTGACAATTAAGAGGAAATACATAGCATGATAAATAATTGAACAGGTGGATTTAAAAAATGTCTTTCCTGTGCAAAAGGAGCTGGGTGATTGGCGGTGATAAATCCAGGACCTTCTCCCTCCACTGCACAGAGGGAGTAGGTTGCTGTTAAATTCCTTGAGTTTGCCTTTCTTGGGTTGTTCAAGGAGTCAGTTTGGCTTCATGGAACCAGACAAGCCGAAGAGAAAGACAACACCTCAGGAGAAGTTCCTGAGAGTGGCTTTCAAGGGATGCCTGCCAGTGCCTGATGAGGCAGGGAATCACCCACTGAGCGGAATAATATTTTGGAGCTGGCTTGTGCAAGACAGGCCCTACTGAGGATCAAATGACAATTCTGTCTGCTCACTGGATTTACAAAATGCCCTGTTTGAGCTGCTGGTGCCAAAACACCTGTTAAAGACAACTAGCGTGTCACCTTTTTTTATTAGGACTCATATTTGGGTTTTGAGCTTGTTTTCCTCCCAGACCAATAATATAGCTTAAGTCTCCAAAAAGGGCACAAAGGCTGCCAATTTACTGTCATCCATAACAGTCCAAACAGCTTTGCTTCTTGATAGCCTGGAAATATTTGACACCAAGAGTTCCTGGATCCTTGAATTGGTAACTGCTCACCAATAAATGCTTTCCCAATAGAGAAAAAAAGGGAAAAGAAGAAATGAGGAAAGATGGAAAGAACACCGAGGCTTTTGCAAACAAGTTGCCATCCTAATTTCCATGTATAACCCAAGCAGTATTTGAAATTTTTAGTGAAAATAAAAGAAGTTTGGAATTCCTACTCTTATGGTATATTTTCAAATGGTTAGAAAGGATTTTGACCATCCAGGCTGTATAATGGCCAAGATTCTGGGGTCACACTGTGGACAGTGTGTGAGAATCAGCAAGAGAGGACAAGGAAAGACGATGATACGAATCGCTCTTAAAAAAAGGCAGAGGAAACAGCTGACTCAATTAAGTGATTCCTATAATATACTAAAGTAGAAAAGTTAACCATACTGGCGTTTTGTGAGGTCAGATTCTAAAAACAAACCGGTTTTTTAAAAAAATCATTAAGAAAAATTTAAAACACATACTAAATAAAGATTAGCATCATGAATTCCCAGTACCCTTCACTAATTTCAACAATTAACAAGCCATGCTCAGTTCTGGTTCATTTGTATCTGCCCCCAAACTCCCAGTTAACATTAGATTACTTGGCAGTAAATCCAGATCACATGCAATGGATAATTTGTAGTTTTCTAAGATAGAAGACTTAACTGTAGGTTAGTTAAATACTGTAAAAGATCAATTAAGATCATTCATCTATTTTGAATATAGTCTTACAAGTTCAAATAAATGTTCCCTGAAACTTCATACGAACTGAAAACTGCTTTCCTTTTAGTTTTGTAAGATAATTTTCCTTACTGCTGTCTGATGGCTGACGAGCAGGCTATATGCAGTTCAACAACAGAACTATAGTCTTGTAGGAGGTGGAGCTCAGGAGACAGGATGGAGTGTAACTGAGAAGGGTTGCTGACCCCAGGAAAGGGTGCAAAATGCAGTGTGTGATTACAGGGGGGCAGAGGAGCATGGAGATCAGAGAGCCTCTGCCGGTTACTACGGTTACTACATGGTCTGCAGCCAAAGTTTCCCTTTGATCTTCATCCTTCAGACCTCGTTATTAATCTCTCCAGAGGGCTGCTCTTTCCCTCCTCACACACCCAATCCAATCCGGAATCACAGAAGGCCATGGGAGGCTGGGGTGAGCATCTGCACATGCTAACCTCCAGGGCAGCTCTGCACATCCATCTTCTAGTTAGTCCCCATGGAAAGTGGAAAGGTGGGAGGAGGGCATTCAAAGTACAGTGGCAATTTAGTTCCAACGTGTTTAGTTATTCAAAAATGCAGATTTAGCCAAGACACACATTAAACGGTTCTTGCTTTGATTGTGTGACGATTAAGCACAGGGTAAAAATTCCTTGTAGCATCTAACATCCCTATGCATTTAATTATATTTTGATAATTGAATTTAATTTTGATAAAATTAAGTTATATTGTTCATCAGTGCATACATTTAGTCATTTTTTTAAGCTCCTGCTATACACAAAGTGCTGTAAATTCTTTATTGGTTCTAGCAGTTACACAGACCCACCAGGCAGGAAGGCAGGGAGAGGGGCAGGGCAGGGAGGAGCAGAACAGGAGGTAAGCCCATTAGTCTGCCAGGAATCTTCATGCTCTTTCTCTGGCCTCTTTCTCTCTCTAGCATTTTCTTCACATTCCAAGGTCTTTCTCCTGTTCCACCACCCCCCACCACCCCCATAACACTGCCCTTTCACTGCTACTTCCTAGGTCCATGCATGCCCACTCAACACATGCACATACCCACAGGGTCCAGTCACACGTAATCACGGGAAGAGCACAATACCTACTAGAGGTCCTGGTGGTAGGGACTAAAGGTGGATGAATAAAAACCCTTAAAATTCATTCACCCTACAGTGCTGTTACAAATGATGTGAGATCAGCCTTCTGGCAGTGGATGTCGTCCTAGCAGCACAGGAGTCACCATCCCTATCACTCAGTTTTTGCATGACAGATCCACAGTTTGAAGAGTCACCTCAAGACCCTTGAAGGATCCCTCAAACTCACCCCCCAAAAAAAAAGATGTGAGAAATTTAAAGTTAAATAACACAGCTCAAGAAATTTGCAATGCAAACTGTAATATTAACAGTATTCTTAAGACTAATACATTTAGGGCCATCATACCAAAATAAGAAAAATACAAGGAAATAGATGTGAGTGACAGAATCTATCATCAGAATGTGAGGAAAGAGGAGGGACATGTCATGGAAGTTGGGAGTGGTGGTATAACAGCCAAATGGCTTCTTGGAAGACGTGGTATTTCTGCAGCAAGAATTCAATGAGCGAAATCAGAGTTGAGGGAGCAAAGCAGGATATGTTCAGGGAAATGCATGCCATTCATGTCAGGGGGAGTGAAAGTTATCTCTAGGGAGGAGGAACAGACTAGGATTTCAAAAGCAAGTTGATTGCATCAAGGCAAATACTGCAGAGCTGGGAATTAAATAAATGTACAAAGCCTGAAGAAAGATTGCCTGACCCTAGTTCTGACCCCAAGTGGAGAGATCTTGGATAAGATCTGAGACCTTAAAGTTGAAGGTCTTGGTGTATAAAACTAGGATAGGAAAATTAGCATTATTGAATTAAAGCCCCCACACCAAATTATTTTTAAGCAAATTCCAGATATCATTTCCTCTGCAAATATTTCAGCATATACTGCTAAATAATAGTTTTTAAACATCTAAATACAGTTATTATACCTTAAAAAATTAAAAATACTTCCTACATATCCAACATCCAGTTCGTGTGCCAGTTTCCCAGGTTGTCTCATGATTTTTTTTTTTTTAATCAAAAAACAGTGCCCAGCTCTGTAGTTTCTTTATCTGATCAGTGGGGTTTGCTGAGGTATCTGGGATTGTGTAGAAGAGGCAAGGCACCGCAGTGTTCAGGGGGTTGGGGAAGGATGGGGTGCAGGTGCTTCCATCTACTTAGCCTAATGTGAGCTGATCCTAGATGGTCTGAAGCCTGGAACCTCTCAGGAGGAAATTTCTTTGGAAGAGAGCAGTGGGCAGGAAAAGGGAGTTCTGTCTAGATGCAGAGACTGTTTGGACGGAGAGAATGTATGCAGCCACGGGAAGGCTCAGCTAGTCAGCACTTTTAGGCTGATTTGCTGGGAAGTCCTCCAGAAGGTTAACAGCTGGAGTGGGGCCCTTAATCCAGTGGACAGTCCCTTTGTCAGCAAGTTTGTATTCCACAGCTCAGTCAGTCCCAGGGCCCAGGTCACTTTCTAGTTGAAAAAAAATCTCAAAAGCGGTGAGAAAAAAGGGGTGGGAAGTATGAGACACTTGATGTGGCCTGACAGCCCTGGGATGGAAGGCCACCTCTCTGTTCACTCCCCTAGTCACGCTTATAAGATCCTTTCTTCCTGGAAGGGGCGGAATGAGAGCTATGCCAAATTAATGGGTTGCAACTGGGTGTCTCTCCCTTCCTGGAAGGCCAGGCAACATCTCTCCTACCATTGTAATGAGGAGAAAGCATTTCACAATGATGATTATCTAATCAGGGAATTGGCCTTGCTCACCAGGCAAATATTAGGAGACTCTTAAAAAGTGTAATGGAAAAAAAAGACCACATCGGAAAATAGCACCAGTGAACACACCCTAAATGATTAGTCTATGCAGACACTACTAAGATTTACACAATAATTTAAAGCAGTCACCAGGTAAAACTGGTGGACATTTATCTTAAGTACTTACAAAAGACACCATCAAATTCTCCCACTTAATTCCTTCCCTTCAAACCAAGGCACTACTATAGTCTCATTTATTATGTTTGAGGGGCCATCTGTTTCCAAATTCTCTGGGGTTCTTGTTAAAAATCTGTATTTCTGAGTGTCACCTTACTATGGCATCAGAATCTCCAGGAGGCTAAACAAAGGAATCAGAATTTAAGGTGATTTTTATTAGGAAAATTTCCAAAGTAATGGGAAGAAATATAATGAACCATCATATATACTTATCAGCTAGTTTTTACAATGGCCACATTATTTGATTAAAACCCCCACCCCAGATTATTTTTAAGCAAATGGCAGATCTGTCATTTCCTCTGCATATTTCAGTGTATACTGCTAAAGGATAGTTTAAAAAATCTAAATACAGTGTTATACCTTAAAAAATTAAAAATATTTCCTGCATATCAAGCATCTAGCTAGTGCACAAATTTCTCAGGTTTCTCACAATATTTTAATCAAAAACTAAGTAATTTCCCTACAATTCACTGAAATATTAATTGATGAAAACATTGATATATGAATTGACTGATACATTAATTGACTGATACATCACCTGGCTCTTTTATTGTTCTTCTATTACTCTTCCCATCCCCTTCTCATTTGTTGAAGAAATTGGATCACTTATCCTAAAGTCTCCCATGGACAGCATTTTCCTGATTATATTCTGTTGAGTCACGTGACATGTTCTTTTAATCAGTGTATTTCCTTTAAGCTATATAATATTATATAATTAATTTTACAAATATAGCCCACCTTTTGTTTACATTTAGTTATCTATAAATATATAATTTTCTGATATGATTTTCAATGTAAAGTATTGATCAGATTCAAAGCTTTTATGAGAATACTTTATAGGAGGTATAAAGTATCAAATACTTCCATCTGGGAGCACTAAATATCTTATTGTCTATTTATAATAATTAATCGCAATTTATGATCATCATTTAGTTCCATGAATGCATCAGGCACTCTTGATTTTTATTTTTGAGGCATTACAAATGAATTCTGTATACTTTGAAACTCAAGGATATTACCCTAGTCCTTCTCCATGCTGCAGGTAGAACTATCTTACAAAAAGACAAATGCAATAAACTCATCTAATAACTTCAGATTGAGGCTAAGTAAGACAATCTTTTAGAGACAAAAATTGTGTTGTTTATTGTAATTTTTAACTTAAATGTGAAATTAATATTATTACTACTATAAATGAATCCATTATGGCACTGTATATAATTTTAAAATGGTAGAAGCTCAAAAGATTTCATTGATGGACTGCATGGCTGAGGTTCCAGGGATGACCCATTGATTCATACTCTATAAAAATTGAATTGGATCTTCCATTATCCAAGATGATAGTCTAAAAGATGAAGCCCACAGCATGGAACTGGTCAGACAGGAAGTTAGTTTTCCAGTTTCCTTTCCCACCACTATAGGGTGGCTCTTCACACTCTGTAGTGTGGTCACACTGACCATCAGCCATCACTCAGAACTGCAGTGTTCTTTCATACCTCCTTGCCATTCTTCATGCTCATTTTTCACCTGTACCACCCTAACTCCAGTTCAGTACTTGACAGTTCCCTCTCTATTGAAGGTTATGATAAGTAGAAAATTTTCCTTCAGGCCCTAATGGAGACAGTATAAACCTCCAGCTTGGCCCTTACACTTTTGAAATCCAATTGTTCAAAATGTTTGTCTTCCACTAAGCATGACATCTTCATGAGCAGAGAGGCTATATCTTTTTTTTTTTTTTTCTGTCCCTGTATCTTCCTTGCCCTGGGTCCGGCTTCTAGGGTATACCCAGAAAATATTAGGATGCTATAGAAAGGTGAGTTTTAACTAAAGGTGGAATGAAAAAGCAGAGAGAAGACAGGCATTCTACACAGAGAGTCAGCAAAGGAAATAACAAGGCACTTTGGGGAGATATATAAATTAGGATTCTTGAAGTAGACAGCAACAGAAACCAATTCTTTCTGCAAGGACAATGGGACTGTACTGTAGTAATATCAGAGGCACCATCAGAAAGTTGGAAAGTTCAGAACAGAACTATCAGAAAGTCGGATGATGAGGATTTGAAAAAAGGTGGGAAGTAAGTGTACTCCCAAGAGTCCAGAAACAGGAAGCACAAGTCTTTAGGCAGCTAATATTCTAGTTAGAATATTGCTCTGGGGACCAGAGTACAGAGCTAACACTGCTACCCATGCTGTAAATGAATTCTATTCATCTATTTCAGTCACTCACACAGCACTCACAGTCTTGGGTAGAAGCATCTGTTCATACCATGGAAACAAGGGAAGAAAACATAATGATCCTACCTCCCATCAAGAATAACAATAATAATAATCATTCCCATCAAGAATAAGATTCTTTTCCTAAAAAGAAGATAAGGTATTTGAAGTATTGAGCAGCCAAAAAGGAAAATATACCTAATTGAGAGAGTAAATAAAAATGGATTGCCATTAAAGCAAAAAAATCAATTAGGGAGCTAGAGATAAGCCTAGAAAGGAACCAAGGTTGCACAGTTCCTCACATAATTTCCAAGCAAATTAATTTGATATTTATGTTGCAAGCAAGGAGGGAGGAGCTACTGAGGTCTATCTGTAAAGAAGTACATATTTGAAGGAATTTGGAGCACTGGAGTGAAATTCTTTGCAAGTCAGGATTAGGCAGGAAGATAATGTAGAAAGGGAGACCAGTTAATGAGTATTTGCAATGGCTGAGGTTCCAGGGATGACCCATTGATTCATACTCTATAAAAACTGAATTGGATCTTCCATTATCCAAGATGAAAGTAGATCCTAAGTCTGGATCAGGGGCCAAATATTGCAGACCAGAAAAAGAATGGAAGGGAGAAGGCAATAGGCTTAGTATGTCTCCTAAGAATTTCACTAAATGAATTGCTGCTTTCTGCACTTGGTTTTCTTATTTAGACATAGGGTTTGTACACCAATGTGGTATCCTCGAAAATGTAAATACCCAAATGCCCCAAAACCAATGAATGGCTGAAAAAAATGTGGTATGTGTACACGATGAAAAAATATTATACATCAATCAAGGACAAACATATATCATTTGCAGCAACATGGATGGAATTAAAAGGACTCATATTGGTAGAAATATGCCAGAAAGAAAAAGAAAAATGCAGAATGGTCTCACTTATATGAAGAATACAGGGAAAAACAAACAAATACGAAAAATTAGAAACAACCAACAGAAGCGAATGATAGAGCAAGAGAGGATGAGGGGGAAGAAAACGGGGGAGGCAGAGGTCACAAAAGAATAAGATGGTTAACAAGTGTTAAGGAAAACCCCGGGGTACACAATAATGTAATATAGATATATATATATATAAATTTTTAAATTAAATTAATAAAAAAAGTAAAAATGTGGGGAGAGTGGAGAGTAAGGGGTACAATACAATCATGTAAACATGACCAATATTGCACAATAATTACACAATTAAAACAAATTTAAAAAAAGAAAATGTGACTGCATATGTAGAACAAAGAAAAAGAGAGAATTTGAAACTTCACATGAGAATTTGAAGCTCCTCATGAACATGCTCTCTCTCCTGGAGCTAACCCAACTCTTCTATCTTGAACCCCCCCCCCACACACACACACATACACCACAATGCTGCTTTGTTCTAGCACTAAAAATGTGCATTATGAACAACTTCACATCTCCACGCTGTTGCCTGACAGGTCAATGTCTACTCCAAACACAACAACATAACTGCTAGAATACAACTTAAGCAATTTTGCATAATCTCTTTTATTTCCTTCAGAAAAACACCTAGGGTAGGGAGAAGATAGAATAAAGGAGATGATAGGGTCTTTGGCAAGACACTTCAAGGGTGGATGTCAGTAGTTCAACAGAATGGACATCCTGGAGGACTCTGATACTCCAAGTGTGTTTCCTTATCAGTGTGACATCCAGCTGTCCACTCACTTTCTCCTAGTTTTCAAATATATTGGTTCAGAGATATAAACACATGGGTGCACACACATGTATATAAATCCCTCATCTTGAGAGTAAACATTGATATTTAGAAAAATATAAATACAGCCTTATGATAAAAATGAAACTTTTTTGCATACAAAAATAATTTTCAAAGACCACATCATCAAAAGGGTGGTACTTTATATAAGTAGAGATGAGTCTATCTCTTTGTTCACCCTTCTTCTAAATTTTGTGCAGAGGTAGTAAAAGGTTTATAAGCTTCAAATTCAAATAACTCCCAGCTGTGGACAGGATGGAGATGATTTGAGGTAGGAGATGTGATGGTTGGCTCTTCTAGTTCATTCCACTGGATGGAGATAGGCTTAGTAATTAACCAAGGAGGAAATGGTAGAACTAATTCATTTAGGTACTGATCGGGAATTTAGAACAGATACTTCTAGTCCAATTTCCATCCGGTCCTCCAGGACATTTGTGTAAAATCTCAACCTAGAGCCTCTAGTAGTCATGTTAATTCATGGAAACTCCTAAGGACCTTTACAGACACCATCTTAATGCTACCACACCTGAGCACATAATGGGATGATTATTTAGCATCTAAATAAAGATCAAGGCCGGGCATGGTGGCTCATGCCTGTAAGTTTCAGCCTATAAAGCAGCCGGGGCTAGGGATCGTGGTTCGAGTCCCACCTGGGGCCCGTAGTGAGACCTAGTTCCAAAAAAGTAGCTGGGCATGGTGGCACGTGTCTGTAATCCCAGCTACCTGGGGAGCTGAGGCTGGGGATTGCTGGAGTCTGTGGTACCCTGGGCAACGAGAGCCTGTGGTTCCATGGGCAAAAATAGCGAATCCTAGTCTCAAAAATAAAATAAATAAATAAAAATAAAAAATAAAATAAAATAATAAAGATTAAGATCAAGGTCAAATAGACTGACCCTGTCCCCACAGATTGCCTTTTTACCCAGTCACCTTTCTTGTTGACCAATTCCATTAGCAGGTTTACTGCCTTAAAATGAGTTGGTCCAGACCCATCTATTCTATTTTTACTAACCCAGAATTAAGGAAGTGCAAACTCTCCCTCCTTAGGCACTAGTTTCTTTTCCTGAGTCTTCTTCCAGGCATTATCATGACATTTGCATAACATTTCCATATTAATGTTAGCCATATCTTATTAGAATTTATCACCTGCATGTCTGTCTTTCTTGCTTTCCTTGGAGACAAGCTTACTCCAAGAGGGCAGGGATGTAGCTTTGCATTCCCTCTCTTCTTCCTTCACTCTCAATGCAGTAGGAAGCACAGATGAGAAGCTCCTCTGTTCAAGAGATCATATACATAGCTTGAGGATTGCCCTAAACTGCTGAGATCACAGTCAAGAAGGATTTAGATGATTACTTATCCTAGTAATGATTTTATTAGAGAAAAAATGTGTTAACTATTGGAAGATCAGACACATTTATAATAATCTCCAAAACAGTTTAAAAGGAGCAATTTCTCTCTTTAAGTTTAATCAAACTCTAAATCTTTTCTGAATCACTTCGTGAAAGCTGTGATCTGTTTTCACTTTCCCCCATCTCCTCCTTACACTGATAACTTAAACACCCTGAGGCTTTTCTTGCTTAAGCATAAGCCCCTGAATGCTTCTTTACCCCCACACTTCCCCTGACACTTGTCCTTATTTCCAGCCCTCAATTGCAGGTGATTAGTTTGGGAACAGGAATGTAGCTTAAGTGTCTTTGTTCCTTACAGGGTTTTGGAAACTCTTGGAACCCTGGAGCCTGAGTAGGGAGTTGCTATATACTAGCTGAAACAATCACAGGATCCAGCCTGGAGACAGAAGGAAAAAAAAAAAGAAAAAAACAACTCTGCCCCATTCAGCTGGCTCTCCATTCAGCCTGGGTGGTGGGAGGTGACTTAACTTGTGAATCTAGTTTGCAGCAGCATTCCTGGAAAACTGGCCTATTGCTAAGTTTTCTTGTGAACTTCATCCACCTGTCATGCTGGGCCTTGGAGGGGAGCCAGGATAGGCAGGAAATAATAGGCTGCAGGATACTGGTGTGTGTCAGTGGCCCCAACCCTCCCATTCCTGAACACAGATGAGCTTGCCTCCTAAGAGGTGGAGGATGGGCTCAGGAGGCCACAGAAAGACTGAGAGAGGGGGAGGTACCCAGAGGGTGATGAAGCTTTAAACTCACTGTAGACCCTTTTTCAGGATTGCATAATCATCTCTGCAGGGAAATGGCCCTGGCTCTTACTCAGACACACCCCTCTGTTCTCATCCTGCGCACACAAATCTAAGTCTCAGATGCAGAGGAATAATGTCTCAGTCCTTCCCATCACTACATCCCCCCTTTTCCCCTGGCTCTCTGGTCAGTCAAAGAACTGGCTACAATGACATCAGCTGGCTAGGATTACATAAAACTTCCCTTTTCAACTCCCAGGCTCCTGGATTTATATTTTGTTTTGTTTTTAATTTCCAAATGACTTCCTTTCATCCAGCTGGGTTTCTCCCTCTTTACCCTTACCTCCATCAATTTTAATTTCCTATTTTCCATGAGCAGGTTCAGGTAATAAGATGCATAAAACACGGGTTTTTCAAGGAGCACTAACTCTTGAAGCCAACCTGGGCAAGTTGGAACTATTTTACTCTAGAATTAAAGAACTCTTGGGGTGACTGGTAGTGTCATATTAAGGCAATGTCAACCTTCTGTTCTGGGGGAAAGATTTCAGACAGTCCTTCCTCCTTGTGAGTTTTCTTACATCCATTCCACTACAGGTCACAAAATTGGGGAAAATAGGCATTTATTTACCAGTGCATTTGGAACAGGAAACCTTGAAGTGTCATTCACAGATATGGAATTAGCACAACCATAGACCAGAGTGTCTCAAATTCTAATGTTATATGAGCTCACCAGGAGATCTGATTAAGCTGCTTTGGGTTGGGGAAGAGGCTGAGAGTGCATTTCTAACAAGTTCCCAAGTGATAAATGCATGTGGTTCTCAGAGTACACCTACCTGGCAATCTGCTTTTTGGAGATTTATCCCAAAAGAATGTGATAACAAAGTTATATTGGGGCAGGAAGTTTTCATCTAAGAAGAAGGATTATGTAATGGAAAGAGGAATAATTAGGAGCAAGGAAATCAGGGCTGTTGTCCAAGTTATGTAACAAGCTATAACCTCTGTGAGTTACAGTAAAGGGAGGTTAAGGAGATTGATAAATCCCCCAAACTTTTCATGGGGATGTGTGTGTGGGTAGAGCTTATCCACTAAAAACTTCATACAAAAGGATAAGCTATGTGGTCCTAATCTAGACAAACAAAAAATGTCCACATATTCTTTTGAAATCTAGAACACGGAACAGGGCACAAATAGAAGCACTCATTTGGAAATATCTGGGCTTAATGGTGTCTGAGGTCACTTCTTCTTACTCATATTTTATGATCTTGGTGATGAGCATAAAAAATGGGAAAGAGGGATGGATTGTCATTGTGTATAAAGTGTAAATCTCCATTATACTTTAAGCAAAGGTTAATGTAAATTTGGGTACATGTTGGAGAAGATTTAATGCTGGATGCATTATTGAGAGAAGACACTGCATCTTTCCTTAAAAAATCATTAGAAGAGGGTATGAAAGCACCAGGCTAAACTGTTGAAGGGATATTTTTGCCTAAAAGCAGGGAAAATGACTGTTGGCTATGAATACTTTGAGTGACACTGGCCTCATGTTTCTCAGTAGGAGACACAGCAGAAGACAGGAGCAAACTCAAATCAGGACAATTGACCAAGGTCCATGAAAATGTTGCAAAGATACTGGGTGGATTTCTCAGGGATAATAACTATCCCAGGTTCAAAAATGTAAAGAGAGAAGCAGTTAGAAAATCCCAGGGAGTCGGACGTGGTAGCGCATGCCTGTAATCCAAGCACTAGGAGGCAAGAGGACAGGTATCGCTTGAATTCACAGGTTCAAGACTACCCCATGTAACATAGTGAAGCCTGGTTCTCGAAAAAGCAGCCAGGCACAGTGGCGGGCACCTGTAATCCCAGCTACCTGGGAGGCTGAGGCTGGGGATTACTTAAATCTGTGGGATCGGGACTACCCTGGGCAATGTAGCGAGACCTAATCTGAAAAAAAAAAAAAAAAGAAAATCCCAGGGCACAAATATATAAAGAAGACCAACTTGAAAAGGAGCAGTGATCTGTTGGGAGCTAATTGCAGGAATGAAAGTGGATATTATAATACTTAGACCTCACTTTCTTCCCTCCAATCTCCTGAAAACATGTACTAATGACGATGCCTGCAGGAAGTCAGAGGGTGTTCTACAGTTCAGTTCCTGAGGCAGAGAAGAGCGTGAACAGAGTTGGGGGTCAGGTAGAAAGTGGCTCTCAAGAAACAACAGGAAGATAGGAAGATGTATATATAATCATGATGTTTCTTGTTAAAAATGCCTTCTAGCAGAAGATGATCTTTTTTATTTCAAATTAGTTTTGTTTTCAGGTTAAGCTTTCAATAAAATAAAAAACAGTACCTGTTTCATTTCAGGTACTGGGGTTAACTGCCAGCTCTGTATTATTTCCAAACTAATTTTGGGTAGTTAAAAAAAATAAAAATAAACAAACAAAAACCTTGGTGTTGAAATTCAAAGTCATAGAATGATAGTGTTTAAGCAAACAAAATCCCCCTTTTTGCTGCATCTCACCATACTGCACTTCACAGATATTGCAGTTTCAAAAAAATTGAAGGGTTGTGTAGCCTTGCACTAATACATTATTAGTGCCATTTTCCCAGTAGCATTGGCTCTTGCATCTGTCACATTTTTATAATTCTTTCACATGACAATTAAAAAAATATTATTCTGTTATGGTAATCTGTCATTAGTGATCTTTGACACTATTTCGTCTTGAGGTGTCACTAACCGTGTCCACACATAAGACAGCAAAGTTAATTGACAAATGTAATGGATGTTGTGACTCTCCACCAACAGTTATTTCCCACTTTCCTTCTTGACCTTTCTATTCTCTGAAACATAATATTGAAATTAGGCCAAATAGTAACCCTACAATAGCTCTGAGTATTCAAGTGAAAGGAAGAAACACATGATCTCACTTTAAATAAAGCAACTAGAAATAATCAAATCTTGTGAGGAATGCAAGTCAAATACCTTAGTAAGCCTAAAACTAGGCCTCTTGTACCAAATGGCTAGCCAAGTTATAGATGCAAAGGTAAAGTTCTTGAAGGAAATTAAATGTACTACTCCAGTAAAGACATGAATGGAAAGAAAGCAAAACTGCCTCACTGCTGATAAGGAAAAAGTTTTAGGGGCCTAAATAGAATCTCAAACAAGCGGAGGCATTCCCTTCAGTCTAATCTGGAGCAAAGTCCTAACTTCTTCAATTCTTTTTTTTCTCTCTCTCTGCTCCCCTAACTTCTTCAAATCTATGAAGACTGAGACAAGGGAAGAAGCTGCAAATGTTTGATGCTAACAGGAGTTGGTTCATGAGCACTAACAAAGAAATCATAACATTAAAGTGAAAGATAAAGCAACAAGTTATCCAGAAGATCTTGGTAGGGTCATTGATGAAGGTGGCTACACTAAACAAATGATTTTCAAAATAAATGAAACAGTTTTCTATTAGAAGACCATGCTGTCTAGGATTTTCATATTTAGGGAAGAGAAGTTAAGGTCCAACTTCAAAGTTCAAAGAACAGGTTAACTCTATTGTTAGGAGCTAATGTATCTAATGACTTTAAGATGAAGCTGAAAATTTTTATAATATGTTCACAGGTTTCTTGAAATGGAATCTACTTCTGGTGAAGATGCTATGAGCATTGTTGAAATAACAAAAAAAGATTTAGAGTAGTGATAGAGCAGCGGTAGGAACTGACAGGATTCAATTTTGAAAGTTCCATTGCAGGTAAACTGCCATCAAACATCACATGCACAGAGACATATTCTGTGAAGAAGAGTTTGTCAGTTTGGCAAATATTAAGAAACTGCTACCCCAACCTTCAGTAAATGTTGCCCAGATCAATAATTAGTCATTAACAGGAAGGCAAGACCTTCCTCCAGTTAAAAGATTAGGACTCTTTGAAGGCTCAGGTGATGGTTAGCACTTTTTAAGCAATATTTATGAAGCATGTACATTGTCTCCTAAGACATAATGCTGTTGACACTTGATAGCCAATAGAAGTAGAAGGTAGACAAGACTTATAAGCACAGAAAAACAAAACAAAAAATGTGACTTATTTTATGGTCATTTGCTTCATCATGTTGGTCTAGAACTGGACCTGCACTCTCTCAAAGTATGTCTGTGCTTAGTTTTTGAAAAGGTGCCCAAGGCTGCTTACCCTTGCTTCTATTCTGTGGTCCTAGACATCAGGGTTTCAGCCTTTACCTGGAGACAGGGTTGCCCCAAGTACCGACATACAGAAGGAAATCACTGTGCTCCAAGAAGCCCACCACCGAGACGTAGAGTCCGCCCTTCCCAGAGAGGCCTGAGAGCACCTCCCGCCAGGACACAGGGGAGGTGATCGTCACTTCCGGCTGGGTTTTTATTGGTGGGCTCTAAGAAGTAGGCGGGGCCTGGTCTGTGTGCCGCTCCTCTGCGGCCCTGAGGTGAGTGTGGGCCGGCAGGGGCGGGCGACCGGGCCTCAGGGCTGGGGGATCCGACCCTCCCTTCTGGAAGGGCGGCGAGGCCCCGCCTTCCAGCGATCCGAAGGGATGGGGGTCCACCTCTGGGTCCAGGACACCCGTAGCCCTGGGGAGCCGGGGTCCACAGCCGGGGCTGCCCCTTCCCCGGGCCTGGCATCCCCTTCCCCGTTCGCTGCAGACATAGGGCTCCAGGCGGGTCTGCTCCCGCATCCTTCCTGAGGGTACCTGGTAGTTTAGTGACTCGAACCCCTCCACGTTCCCAGTTCCCCAGGCTCACCCCGCACCCCATTGCACCGCCGGAGCCTTTATTGAAGGCAGGCCGGGGTCTTCTGTTCCGCTAATCTCCCCCACCCAGGTACCCCCTCTGATCCCTCATCTGTTCCAGGGTCCCCACCGCGCTCTCATTTGTCTACTCACCGGCCTTTACCTGGGGGTAGTAAATGGCAGCGTGCATCCCCTTCCCTGTCAACGCCCATCACCTTCCTCCTCCTCTCCTTTTGCCCCCACACCTGAAGTGGGTGCACCTGTGGCTGTATCTTCCTCCTCCACCCTGTTTTTGCTCCTGGCACCCCAGAGCCTTTCCCCCAACAGCTTAGTTTTTATTTTTCTTATAGGCGTTTATTCAAGATCTGAAGCGTTTTTATATGCCTTAGGTTGTCTTGTGTTTTAAATATTTTTTTTTTTCAAGACAAAGTAAGTGAGTGGGTCGGTCAACTCCAGTCTCTTTTTGCTGCATTAGTTTCAAACCCTCAACCCCCTTTAAAGAAAACTTCAAGTGAAACTACTCTTAAACCGTGGTTCCAGTCCTTTTCACTTCCAGAGGCAAGTCCTTATTTGACCAGTCCTTTCAGGGTGATTTTTTAAATTGCAGTATCTTTAGCAAATAGGAATTGTCTGTGTGAGGCGTACATCTTGACATTTTGATGTGTATCCTATGAAGTAATCATCAAATCAAGCTCACATGTCCATCATCTCATATACATATTCCTCACCCCCAAACCCTGGCAACCACCACTCTGTGATTTGGATCATTTTATGTTCTACCTATAAATGAGATCATACAATATTTGTCTTTGTGTCTGGCTTATTTCACTTAGCCTAATGTTCTCCAGGCTCATCCATGTGTTGCAAATAGCAGCATTTCCTTTATTGAAGACTGGGTAACATATACATATGCTCCATATTACTTATCCATTCATCTGTCAATGATATTTAGGTTGTCTACATGTCTTGGAATATTATGAATAATCTACAATGAAAATAAGAACTCGGTTATCTCTTCAAACTCCATATTTTACTTTAATGGTGGTTCTACTTTAATGTTTTCCATAATGTTTGCACCAGTTTTCATTACTATCAATGGTGCACTAGTGTTCACATCTTCACCAACACCTTTTATCTTTTTTTTTTTAATGATAACCATTCTAATAGGTGTGAGGTGCTAACTTATTGTATTTTTGATTTGCATTCCCAGTAAGTGATAGTGAGGGTCTTTGACATACCTACTAGCTTTTTGAGTACCCAAATTCTTTATTCAGTTTCACATCTGGTTAATTTTTTATGGTATTAAATTATATGAATTCTATATAGATTTTGAATATTAATTCTTTCTTAGACATAAGGTTTGCAAATATCTTCTCTTTTGTAGCTCACCTTTTCACTGATTATTTCATTTTTTTCCTTTCAGCACATTTTCTTAGTTAGCAACTCTACTTACCTAAGATATTTCAGTTTTAAAACTCTATACACATATTTTACAATGGACAGTTTTACTCAGATACAGCTTTCTGCTCTGTCTCTATGATATCAATGTGGTTCTTTCCTTTTAACCACGGTGACCTTGCCTATTTTATGGTAATGAATGTGGTTTCCCTTTTTTTTTCTTGTACACAGGGATATGGTAAAATTCTTGTATATCTTCCTGTGTGTAATAGAGGAGGTTTTATTGGATACATTCCTAGAACTAGGTTTGCCTGACCAAGGGACTTGCAGGGTTTCAACATTACTGAGTAGTTCCCTGTGGATTTCCAGAGTGATTGTACCAGTTTACAATCCTACAGAACTCTCTGGGTTCTGGAGATGTTGAGACTCTCCATATTTCTTATATTCTCAACATTTGATATTGTATTTTGTATATTCCCCTAATAGAAAGAGTAGTCTTATTTTAATTTGCATCTCCCCATTTTTTTCTTTTGTTATTAAATTATATATATATATATATTTCACATCTTTGTGATCTCCGGGGTTCACCCACCCCACCCTTCCTGACTGTTCCCACCCTGTCCTGCCTCCCCCCCCCAACTTGTGTACTTTAATTTGGTTATTGGCTTGTTTTGACTTTTCTTCATGGCTTTTTGTGTATCTTTCCCATGTCCCATATAATAGTGAGACCATTTGATTTCTGTCTTTTTCTTTTTGACTTGTTTCTGTTAATATGATTTCTTCTAATTTCATCCATGTTATCATAAAACCATCCAATTTGTCATTTTTAATCGATGAGTAGTATTCCATTGTGTTTATATACCACATCTTTTTCATCCAGTCATCTGTTTTGGGACATTTCGGTTGCTTCCATGTTCTTGCAATTATAAATAGTGTTGCAATAAACATCCAAGCACAGGTGTCCCTTTGTACGAGCGTTGAGGTCTCCTTTGGGTAGATTCCCAGAAGAGCAATTGTTGGGTCAAATGGCAGCTCCATTTTCATTAATTTGAGGGCCTTCCACACTGCTTTCCATAGAGGTTGAACCAGTTTACATTCCTACCTTCTCTCCACATCCCCGCCAGCACTTGTTGCCCGTTTTTTTGGATGTGGGCATTTCTTACTGGAGTAAGGTGGCATTTCATTGTGGTTTTGATTTGCATTTCCCTGATTGCTAGTGACATTGAACATTTTTTCATGTGCCTGTTGGCCATTTGTATTTCTTCTATTTCATGTGGCCTGGGGCACCACAGACACAAGCAATCCCCAGCCTCAGCTTCCCAGGTAGCTGGGATTACAGATGTGTGCCACCATGCCCAGCTATATTTTTTTGGAACTAGGTCTCGCTACGTCCCCCCAGCAGGACTCGAACCACAATCCCTGACCCTGGCCGCGGCTTGCTAGGCTGCCACTTACAGGCATGTGCCACCATGCCCAATCCCATCTTATGTTTCTGTCTTGATACCAGAAAAACTAGTATCCTAGTACAGATATCGTCTCACTTTTCTTTGGTGGGTGGTGACAGAGGCAAGTTTATTTAAGAAAAGGCATGTGCCACCATGCCTAGCCCTGTATTTCCTCTATTTCTTAATAACATTGAAAATCTCAGATACTTTTTAGACAGTTTCATTTCTTTACATGTGATTTACCAGGTCAAATCCTGTATTTATTTTAAATGGTTGTAAATTAAAAATATATAGAGATATATTCTTTGCATTTTTTTGTTTCATATATTTGCAAAAATCACTAAGACTTTTTTGATGAAATAAAATACTTTATGGACTACATTTTTTTGTAATTTTTAAATAAAAGTTGTAAACAAAATCATTCAGGTATTCAACCATCTAGAAATATAGTTTTATGTGCCAAAGGAAGCAGGAATCTAATTATATATGAAAAATCAATATTACCAATAGTGTTTGTTGAATAATGCATTGCCATTAACAGGAATGTTATTAATATATACATGGATCCATTCTATTATCTTCTTTCCAATGGGCAGACCTTACTTTTATTACCATACTCTTAAATATCTGGTAGGCCATGACACTTAGACATTGCTTTGATTAGTCTTGATCATTACTCTTTTTTGCATGGAGTTGTTTTAGTCAAATTTCATAGTTTCAATTGCAGTTTTTATTGTAATTACATGGAATTAGTAAATTAATTTGGCAAGAATTGATATCCTTAGCATATTAACTCCTTCTATTCATGAGCATTGTCTGTTTCTCAGTAGGTCTCTTTAGCATCCTTCAGTAAACTTACCATTTAATCCATAAAATACTTACATATATATTTTTTTTAATCTTAGACTTCTTAGGTCCGAGGTCCTTGATCCACTTGATCCACTCATTGCTGAGGGAAGTACTTAGAATCTCTAAATTCCAGAGGAAGATTTGCCAGTATTTATGCTGTTGATAATGATAGTTTTTGACTTTTGATTGTCAGTTATAGGAGTGGTACTAGTAGTATGTGTTGACTTTATATATGGGGCAATCCTGAATTCTTATCATCCAAAGAGTAGGTGTTACTCTTGGATTTTCTATATAGATGACATTATCCTTCTCAAATAATGATTTCATCTGTTCTCCAGTTCTGTGTATTTTTCTGTGACGTATGCTTTGGATAGGAGATTTGATACATCATATAACAGCAGTGGGTAAGGGGCCATCCCTGTCAACATACCGGTGTTATCTTAGTGTTGTGGAAATAGAGTTGAATTCTTCGAACCTCATGGTCTTGGGCCAGACCCTGTGCGTCACTGCTGTTTGTATGATGTGCATAATTACTTCTTCCTTTTTGGTTCTTAATAGTAGATCATTTTCTATCTCCCTTCTCCCATTAGACATACCAGATGTTTGTGTATTTTATTAACATTTCAAAGAATTAGTGTTGATTTTATTTTCTGTATCATTAAGCCATGTTTTCTTCATTTTTCTTTCCTTGAGTTACTTTCTTATTCTGTCCGATTTCTTGAATGCTGTGATCATTTACTTCATTCTTTTGTGTAAAAAATAAATGAATCAAGGATACACATTTTTCCTTAGGTAGTCTTTGTTCCATTTCCACCTTAGCTCTTGTTTTTATTGGGGAGGGGTGGTAATTTATTTATCATATTTCTAGTGCAATAAAAATATGACCAGAGAATGGTTTGTCAAATGATATCAGTCTTTGGAATTTGTTGAAACTTTCTTTGCCACCTAATATATGGTGTTTTTATAATATCCAATTTTTAAAAGAATGCATATTTATATGGTGAATATTCTTTACTTGGTCCACTCATTACTGCGGGAAGTACTTAAAATCTCTTAATTCCAGAGGAGGATTTGCCAGTTTCTCTTTGCTAGTTCAGTCAAATTACTTTCTACATTTTAAGGGTATGTTGGTAGATGCACATATTTGTACTTAAAGCTTTTTGGTGAATTTTCCCTTTAATTAATATACATTTTTGTTTCTTTTTTTGTTTTTGTTTTTGTTTTGAGACTAGGTCTCGCTATTTTTGCCTGTGGGCCCGCAGGCTCACGTTGCCCGGGGTACCATGGACTCAAGCAATCCCCAGCCTCAGCTTCCCAGGTTGCTGGGATTACAGGCATGCGCCACCATGCCCAGCTATATATTTTTTTGGAACTAGGTCTCACTACGTGCCCCCAGTGGGACTCAAACTGCGATCCCTGGCCCCGGCCGTGGCTTCCGAGGCTGCTGCTTATAAGCATGCACCACCATGCCCGGCCTTACATTTTTGTTTCTATTGGTGATTCTTGCTTTCAATTCTGTATTAATTGTAGCAATGTAAACCACATGCAGCAATGCATAGTACACTCATAAATACTGTGTGTGGGGCAAGAAACCAGCACAGAGGAGTATAAACAGCATAATTCATAAAGTTTGCCAGAGACACAGTGGATCTGTAGTGGTGGAGGTGAGGGTGAATGCTCACCCTTAAGATGCTGGAATGGCAGTAGAGCCAACAGGGGTGGAGGGCTGTTCTGGGTGCTGTTTCTGTGGACATGGGCTCTGTGACTGCCCCTTGAGCTATGTGTTCACGATGTGCCCAGTCCTGCAGAAAAATCATTCTTTGATAAAGAGCTTTAAAGCTACAGAAAAATTATGTAGCTACTTTAGCTTTATTTTAATTAGAGTTAATTTGGTCTTTCAGATATTCAGCCTTTCTGTGCTATTTAATTTCATCTTGTGTTAGGTGTACTCTACTTCTAGTGGGTGATTTTAGTCCTTTAGTTTATCATTACTCATCCACTGAACTTGCTTCTGCTACTTTTGTGTTTTTGTGTTCTATACTTTGTTTTTGCTCTGTGCTTTCTGTTGGTTTTGTTTTACTTCCTCCTCCTTCTCAACCTGAAACATGTTATTGTTCATAAAAAGTGAATGTCTTCTTCATGAATGGGGCAACTTAACATAGGAGGGATATAGGAAGGGCCAGGTGACCTGAGGAGCTATGCAGAAGTCTGTGTAGGGGGAACATGACTGGGCTGGCAGTCCTAGCTAGGCAGGGAACAAAGTGCTTAGGAGGCCAGCTAAGCCCACAAGATGAGCAAGACCCTGAGATGCCAGCAGAGGAGTCATATTGACCCTTCATGTGTTCTTCTCTCTTCCCTTAGCACCTGAGTGTCCGGCTCCTGTACACCAGCCCTGGGAAGCCCAAGGTACCAGATGATGACAACTTTGCAACTGTCTGTCCTGCCCCAGGTAAGCATCAGTCTTCCCTGTGAAGTCTTCACCCAAAGCTCCCCTGGTCTGTTTCAGCAAACACTACCAGGTTTGTCTGGTTTGGAGTGCTGATAGCAAAGAAATCTCCCTAAGAGAACTTGCTCAGTAGATTAAGTGTTGGATCCTGTCCATGCCAAGGGAGCAAGCCTGAAGTTAACCCTGTGCTGTTTCCCATAGCAGACTCTGTGCCCACTCACTTAGGGCCCATCCTGAACCACACCTGGACCTGAGGCATGGTTCTGTCATTCCAGGCCGAGGTGACCTTTGAGGATGTGGCTGTTCTTCTCTCCCAGGAAGAATGGGGTCATCTGGGCCCTGCCCAAAGAGGCCTCTACAGGGATGTGATGCTGGAGACCTATGGCAACCTGGTCTCCCTGGGTAAGGCTTCCTGCATGGATGCAGCTTAAGGCACCGCTCTAGAGACTGAAGTCTTACCAGCATCTGGGCTAGGGACCTCACCCCTTGGGCCTGGAGACATATGTCACTGATCCTGGTCCAAGAAAGGACTACTTTGTGTAGAGGAAGGAAAGCTGGTTTTGAACTCCTGGTTAAGATTGTCTCCTGCTCTCGGCCTGAGCTGGGGAACTATGCACCTCCTGGTGCATAGAGCTCCCTGCTCTCTTGTTCCCTGTGCTTAGACCATCATCTCCACAACCAACCTCAGCCCTTCAGGGTATCCAGATTTCCTACTGTGCATGTACTTCCCCTTCCCTTTCCCCCCAAAGTCCCAGGAGAAGACTCCCCTGTATCCTTGGTACCAACCCCAGGCTCTGTCTCCTTCCTAGGAGCTGGACCTGCAAGTCCCAAACCTGGGGTGATCGCACAGTTGGAGCGAGGGGGTGAACCGTGGGTCCTGGACACACAGAGCACCGAGGGGAGAAAGCAACTAAGAATCAATGACTCAGGTGCGTGAGGGGTGCTGTAACCCTGGTTTATTGTCACTGAATGGATATTAGTTGGGATTCAAGGCATCTGTTTAATTATTGAGGAGTCTGGAGGAAGAGATGTCAGGGTCTGCACAGGAGCCCTAGGAGTGATTTCTGCTGAGAAACTCAGGTTATCTTGATCAGCCTGGATTCCTTGGTTGAGTGATTTTTGAGCTGAATCTTCTAGGAGGAGGGAAAGGGGCAGTGTGAGTGGAAGAAAAGAGGGAAGGGCATTTGAGTGTGCTGGGTTTAAGGGACCCACTGGAGCCTAGCTTTCTGGAACTCATGTCTTATGAGCAGTTACAGAGAGACTGTATGGAAACTATCATTTCATTCCACCCCACCTAAATGAACTTATTTGGTCATTATAGATCACTGCAAGTAAATGAGAGGGCACACATCACCCCAAGTCTCACCACCCAGTATGTATACTGCCGTTCCTTTCCTAGCAATGCCTGTTGTACACCTTCATACACATATTGCTTCTTAGCTGGAATGTATTAATCTCATGAGCACCACTATGTAATTCACTTTTTAACTAAATGCATTTCCATTTCTATGCAATTTTTCCTTGGTGTTGGTGGGGGATTAATTCCAGGATCCTCTGTGAAGACCAAAATCTGAGAATGCTCAAGTTTCTTACGTCAAATGGTATAATATTTGCTACTCCTGTGTATTTCAGCTCATTTCTTGATTATCGTATAATACCTAATACAATGTAAATGCCATGTAAGTAGTTGTTCTCTTGTATTGTTTAGGGAAATTGACAAGAAAAATAAAGTCTGTACATGTTTAGTCCAGAGGCAACCATTGTAAGACTAACTATAGTATGCATGTTCAATCCACAGTTGGTTGAATCCTCTGATGTGGAACCTGCAGATACTTGAGGGTCAGCTGTACACAAGTCTTCCTCACTGCTTTCAGTGGAAGTACCAACAGAAAGGGTGTTCTCTGTTTTAATTGCCATGAACAATGCTGATAGGTACTTCTTGCATGTGCCTTGATGCTATCCTAGTAATGAACTGACTCAGAATTTTCACTGGCCATCCTCCATCATTTCCCATTACTCCCCACAGGACCCTTCTCTTTGACTCTTGGAGGCTATTCCACCCCTGAGTCTATTTGTCTTGATTCATTCAGGGTCATCTGAATATAAGGGTCACCACATTTGCATGAAGCAGCGGTTTCTTCTGTTTCATCCTCATGCCATGTGCGGTAAACATACTACAAGTTATTTTCCATTCTATCTGTGGAGGAATGTCCCTAGTTTGGGGTTGTGCATTTATCTCTTTTGGATCAAGAGAATGCATTCCTGGTGAGTGTGTTCTTATAAATGAAGTCAGTGTGGAAATGTCTAGTCAAAGAAGGAATGAATGGAGGATTGGGGATATCAGGAGGTATTCTAGGTGGGCATACTGAGTTTAAGGTGTTAGTGGCTCACCTAGGTGGTCCCTAAGGCATCTTGAAGAGCCCCTGGGATGTATGTGGCCTGCCAGTGAGAGAAAAGGGATCCTGGTCTCTGTGTGTTCCACCTTTCTCCTCTATCATCATTGTCATGAGCTCAGTCTTTTGCCCTCTGAGAGAAGCAACTTGCTTTCCTGCATTGGTTTAGAGGTAAATTAGCTGTTATTAGGTAGCCTAAAACTCTCTTGGCATTGATTTCTTTGTCAAATGTCCTCCTTGATTTTTGAGGGGTCCTTTTCTGTTCTGGTTCCATGGTCCTATTAAGTCTCCATCTTATGTCCTTTGTAATGAGGATAGGTATCCTACAGTCCCTCTTAGGCAAGTATTATGGACAGAAAGGAAGGGCATGAATGTTAGAATTGGTCAGACCTAAGTTTAAATATTTATACTGCTACATGACTGAGGCCCTGAGCAAGGTTCTTAGGTCTCTGAGCTCCAGGCTCTCATCTCTGTAAGGCCATTGTAACTTTGGAGATAATTGGTACTTCTTAAGTGGTCAGAAGCATCTTCATAACTTCTTTCCAGAGTCAAAACACTGACATGGAGATATTCTGTTTGTTATTTCAGCTGATGGAACCAGAACTGACTACAAGGAGTTGACTTCAGAGGAGATGCTTAATGGGAAACAACTGGATCAATTCAGGGAACCTATTCCCCAGGGTCCGGAGCCTGTGGGAGCCCATGCACATGTCAAGGAATCAGAGGACAGCCTGGTTAAGTCAGGAGACAAGGAGAGCAGCCAAGTGTCTGGGGGAAGCCTCAGGTTGGGGTTAAGCCCTATCCCTGATCAGAGACCTCACAAATGTGATATATGTGAACAAAGTTTTGAACAGAGGTCATACCTCAATAACCATAAGCGTGTACACAGGTCAAAAAAAGTAAATATAATGAATGATTCTGGGGAAATCTTCAGTGCTAATTTAGTTGCTCAAGATCAAAAAGTTATTATTGGGAAAAAGTTGCATTATTGTGGTTACTGTGGGAAAACCTTCAGGTATAGTGCTAACCTTGTCAAACACCAGAGACTTCACAGTGAAGAGAAGCCCTACAAATGTGATGAATGTGGGAAAGCCTTCAGCCAGAGCTGTGAGTTCATCAATCACCGAAGGATGCATTCAGGGGAGATTCCCTACCATTGTGATGAGTGTGGGAAGACATTCAATCGAAGACCCAATCTCATGAAGCATCAGAGAATTCACACTGGGGAGAAGCCTTACAAGTGTGGAGAGTGTGGGAAACACTTCAGTGCCTACTCTTCTCTTATCTATCACCAGAGAATTCACACTGGAGAAAAACCTTATAAGTGCAATGAATGTGGTAAAGCCTTCAGTGACAGCTCAATCCTTATCCGACATCGTCGGACTCATACTGGAGAGAAGCCATTTGAGTGTAAAGAATGTGGCAAAGGTTTTACCCAGAGTTCTAACCTTATTCAGCATCAAAGAATTCACACTGGAGAGAAACCCTATAAATGTAATGAATGTGAGAAAGCCTTCATCCAAAAAACCAAACTTGTTGAACATCAGAGAAGCCACACTGGAGAAAAACCCTATGAATGCAATGACTGTGGTAAAGTCTTCAGCCAGAGCACACACCTCATCCAGCATCAGAGGATCCACACAGGAGAGAAACCCTACAAGTGCAGTGAGTGCGGGAAGGCCTTCCATAACAGTTCCAGACTCATCCACCACCAGAGGTCACACCATGGAGAAAAACCATACAAATGCAGTGATTGCAAGAAAGCCTTTAGCCAGGCCACTTACCTCATCCAACACCAAAGAATACATACTGGAGAGAAGCCCTACAAATGCAGTGAGTGTGGCAAGGCCTTCCGGCACAGTTCCAATGTGTTCCAGCATCAGCGGATTCACCTCCGGGAGGACTTCTCGATGTGATGGTGGACCAATGAGTCCTACTGTGCTTCCTCCACATGATCCATCCTACCCCTTTATTTCCCACACAGTGGTATCACAAGTTAGAAAGGGAATTTCTATTTAACCATAAAAAAAAAAATCTTAAATGAAAATAAAGATTTATTAAATGAAAATAAAGATATGAAAATAAAGCATGTTGACTTTAGAGAAATTAAGGGGAGCAAAAAGAAGTTAACTTAATCCCACTTACTTAGAATAAAAGTATTCATCACTGCTGAGTTTGTCTGTTTCTTTTCAGACAGTGAAGAGCATTTTTAAAAGAAAATACTATTATGCTTGTCATTATAGCGCCAAAATCTTCACAATTGCTAATTCCTCAACCCCAGAAGATTCATACTGGGGAGAATTCCGCACATTTACATATTTTACATGTTGTATGTAAAATGTACATGTTTTGAAATTTTAATATTGTTCATATTTTTCCATATCACTCCAATAGATAGTTGCATTTTTGAATTATAAAATAATTATAAAATATATAATAAAACACAAACACTTGGGCAATTTACAATTATTCACTGACAATAAGTACAGTCATAATGTTATATAACCATCAGTATTTCCAGAACTGATTTTATTATCTCAAATAGGAACTCTGTACCCATTAAATAGTAATTCTCCATCTCCCCTTCTCACAGCTACTAGCAAGCCCATTTTCTTTCTCTATATATTTACCTGTTCTGGGCACCCTTATAAGTGAGATTCTATAATATTTGTCCTTTATGTCTGACTTCACTTAGCATAATGTTTTCAAGGTTTGTATTATAGGTTGTATCAGGACATCATTATTTTTTATGGCATAATGATAATCATTGTATGTAAGTGAAGCATTTATCCATGTATCTGGTGACTATTACGCATAGTGCTGCTATGAACATTTGTATACAAGTATTTCAGTATTTAGGGATATATATAGGAGTAAGACTGCATATATGATATAGTAATGCTATGTTTAACTTTTGGAGAAATGATCCAATTTCCACAATGACTATACTATTTCACTCCCTACCCCAACAGTACATAATAATTCTCTGTGCCTTCGCATATGACCATTTTACTTTTTTCATTTCGAATAGCAGTCATTCAAATGGATAGGAAGTATTATCTCATTGTGGTTTTGGTTTTCATTTCCCTAATGGCTATTGTTGATTATTAGATGCTTGTTGATCATTTGTATATCTACTTTGGGAGAATGTGTATCTTTGGGGAAAGGTCTATTTCCTTCCAGAGTGACCTTGAAGAACAGATGATTTTGATATGTTCTGTTTATTTTTCTTTGCCTATTTTTCAACTAGGTTCTTTCTTTATTATTGAGTTGTGAGCATTCTTTATATATTTTGCAGAGTAATGATTTATCAGATATTTATATATATGTTGTAAATACAATCTCATTTTCGGTTGTTTATCTACTCTATGGTGTCCTTTGATGCACAAAGTTTTAAAAAGTCTATGAAGTTCAATTTATTTTTTTCCTTTATTACTTGCACTTTAACTCTCATATTGAAAAAAATCATTGCTAAATCCAAGTCATGAAAATTGACTCCTATGTTTTCTTCTAAGAAAAATTTTAGGTCTGTTTTGGACTTTGATTTATTTTGAGCTACTTTATATATATACATATTCATACATGCATATACATATATATATATATATATATTTATATATATGCCATAAGGGCCCAAGTTTACTTTTTGACATATGGGTGGATTTTCAATTTTCTAAGCAACATTGTTGACAAAAACCTTTCCTTTACCTTAAAGTGGTGTCTGCCATAAAAAAACATACCGAGGATGGGTAAATTACAAGTTTCTCACATTTCTCTTGGTTGAGAGTTCAAGATCTAGGAGCTGGCTAATTCATTTCCTAGTCAGGGTAACTGGTTTGCAAGCAGTTACTTCACTCATGGTGTCCTCACAAGGGGTTGAGGTTGGGGGAGAGAGAGGGAGGGAGGAAGTGAGGTGTGTATGCATTCTAACTATATTCACAGTCTATTTATTCTTATGACATCTAAATGCTAGATTTATCTTCTTAGTTTACATTATATTTTCATTGACCAACTAATCAAATTTCCATGAACATTTCTTTTATCAGTGTTTTATTCACCCATCATATGTAATTTATTTTGGCTTTTAGTCTCATTTCTCTCATGTAGTGCTTGTCCTCTCCTAATAGTGTTTATTACTGTACATTCTTAATTACTTCTTTCCTTTTACATCATGATAGATTTCATTATTTTTTCTATCTTTGGTATATTTATGAAATACTGAGGTATATTTATGTTTTGGCTATAAGTCCTTTATCAGATATGCACTGACAATATGCTTTCTCACTCTATCTTCCTTTTCACTTTTTTTTTTAAAGAGACTAGGTCTCGCTATGTTGCCCAGGGTTGTCTCGAACCCGCAGACTCAAGTAATACCCAGGTAATACCCAGCCTTAGTCTCCCAGGTAGCTGGGATTACAGGCATGCACCATGCCTGGCTATATTTTTAGAGGCTATGTTGCCTGGGGTTTTCTCAAACCTGCGGGCTCAAGTGATCCCCAGCCTCAGCCTCCCAGGTAGCTGGGATTACAAGTACATGCCACCATGCCTGCCTCTTTTCACCTCTTAATATTATTTCTGATGAGCACAAGTTCTTAATTTTAATCAAGTCCATTTGTTACTACTATAAATATATTTTGTGCTATGTTTAAAAAGTCTTTATCATTAAAGACAAGAGATTTTTCTGGAAACTTTCCTTTCACATTTAGATCCATGATTCATCTGTCATTCCTGTTAGATATTGTGCAAGGTAAAAATTATTTTTTTACAAATATGAACATCCAGTTGATCCTGCTCAACTTACCCAATTAACAATAGTATTCCATTTGCTCCCCTCCCCCTTCCACAAACTAGATGACTATGCATGTTATATGTGGGTCGGTTACTAAGTTTTTTTCCTATCCTTATTCTAATGTCATGTACATTACATTTCTGAAGCTTTATCTAAGTCTCCATTTTTGTCTCCATATCTAAGTCTCCATAAGTCTCCAAAATTGTTTTTCAATTTTGTTCTTATCTTCATTCTTATTTTTAAATACATTTTTGCATTTTCAAGTACATTTTTGCTTGAGCTTGCAAATTCCATAAAAATACCTGCTGAAATGTATCAAGGCTGCCAGCTGAGACCAGACAGAACTCATGACTGTGAAATGAAGAAAACTTCATTTTATTATTTTATCTGGCTTCAGAACACTGAAGACAGAGCTAACATGACAAATGTCTGGAGAGCAAAGAGCAGCTTCTCTAGCCCCCCAATATTTACTTTAAAAAACATTCCTTAAAAAAGTTACCAACAATGTATGGATAGATCCCCTGCCTGCCATTGTCTCACAGAAACTAATGTTTTACTCAAATTTTATTATCTTAGCTATTAGTCTTCCCTAATTAATTAGTTGTAAAACATTCTCTTGACCACCCTTTTTTTCCCTTGCCTAAACCCTATAAAAGGCCAAATAATTTACCTTATTGTTGTTACCTTATTATTTACCTTATTATTTTTACCTTATTATTGTTACCTTATTACCTAAAGTTGCTACCAGCCATGCTTCTAATAGCCCACAGTCTTCAACTGTGTTAATCTCTCTCATTCATCCTTTCTCACAACTCTGTGTTCGACTCTTTATAGAAATGTGTTCAATCTATAGATTTAGTTGGAAGAAATTATCACAATATTGAGTTATTCAACTCATGACTATCCTATGTGCTTGTATTTGTCTAGATCTTTAATTCATTTCTGAAAAAGTCTTTTACAGTTTCTGTTTTTTGTTTTCTTTTGTTTTTGGTATCAGAGTTACACTATACTCATGAAATGAGTTGAGAAGTAGTCATTGTTTATTCACTGGAAAAATTCCATTTATTCCCAACATAGTGTTTGCAGTATTTATAATGAATAATTTGTCTTTTTGTTTTACATTCATCTTGAAGTTATGTGAGTTCTTCCTGATATTATTTACTGATAGTTCTCAGAGTATTATATCATACTACTGAGACTTTCCCTTATGACACAGAATTATGTTACTTCTTTCTGTCTGCTTATACATTGTGAAAAATCTAAACAGGTTTATATTGCATTGACCTCTATGGAATTTCAGGTACTTGAAAATATCTGCCAGGTGTGTCTGAGATCTATAGCTGCATTCTGAGTGTCATGTTCTTTAACAGTTATGTTACAGAATCTCTATCTAGGTCTCATACTAAGTTTATTTTAGTTTTTCAATCTGAAAGAGGAATTATTTCTCATTCATTTGCTTGTTTAGTTTTTCTTATTGTCCATTTGTAACTCTCTCAGATCTTAAGTTAGTAAGTTGGTTAGTCATGAGTTTCTAATCGTAATTCAGTTATTTCAGCAGAGGGAACACCAGTGGGTAAACTCCCTATTTTCATGGTTTGTGTTCACTGAAAATTTTGGGTCAATGCTACCTTTCTAGTGTTTTGTTTTGTGTCTTAGAAAAAAGTTATGAAAGTGTATAATCTCCTTTTAGTGAATTCTTGCTAGCTTTCTTCATAAGATTATGAAGGCCTTAATATAAATATCTTTAGAGACTGGTTCAGGTAGCACTAGTTTACATAGTAGATATTGGTGTTTAGTCCTTATATCCCGTAACCTCTCTGACATCTCTTAACTATCCATTGCCAGAGGTTACTTCAGCTTACTTCCATGTACTAAATGCTTTTGTGTGTGTGTGTGTGTGTGTGTGTGTGTATGAAAATATATCATATATTAACCTTAGAGTGATTAACATTTGGTCCCATATGAAATGTATCTCTTGACATTTTCTCAAAATTATGTCCTATGGGTGGCCGTCTTTCCTAGTTCCAAATGTTTTTGAAACTTCTTCCATCCTTTCATTATTTCATTGACTATTTTGATGAAAACTTACAATGGAGAAGAACCAGGTTCCAGAACTTACTACTTTGTATCAGGAAATCAAGGTAGTCCTGTACCATCTTAATTTGTTCATTGCCAACAGTATTATCATTAAAAATTATGAATTACAACCTACTTACTAGGTTCTTAATCATGTGTTCAAGACTATGCTAAGTCAGTTACACTCACTTCATTTTTTTTCATGTAATTCTTATAAGTAATCCCATAAAATAAATATATTTGTTTTTTCTCTTCATATCTGATTTTATAGGTTTATATTTGTATCATCCACATTCTGATGACTTAGGGAAATAAAACTTTACTTCTCTTGACTGTTCTTTTCTCATGACAGCATTGCTTCTTCAACTACTGAAAGTAGTTAACCTTCAAATATTTTTTTGTTAACTTACCAATTTGATGATTTTAAAAAGATTGATTAAAATGGCAAGGTATTTTATATTACATGTCACAAAGCCTGTTCTATATATGTGACATAAGTTCTGTCAATTTTTAAAATTTTTATGTTTTTTTTTGTTTTTGATACATTCCATTCTATTGGAAACTTGAAAAAATAAGCACCTTTTTAGTTTTGTCTCAAACTATTTGAAAATCCTTGGCTTCAGAAATTACTTGCTTCTTCTAACTGTATCCCCCTTTTCTCACATGTATTTAAAATATCTTCCCATCACTATTCTCAATGTAGTATGTCAAAGAGCATATTTTCTTAATAATACAACTAACTTTTCCCTCCTCTCTTGGGGGCATACTTCATCTTTTTAAAAATTGAGATATAATTGATATATAATATTGTATACATTTAAATAGTGCATGACTATCAGGATCATAAAAGTTTCACTGAATTACTGAAGTACTGTCAGGAAGGGAAATTCATGTTGGTGAACAGAAAAAGTGTAGGTACTGAGAATGGGCATTTAGTCTCTGCCTTGTCCTTTTCTAAATCAGGATAAATGCTCTATATTCCACTGGGCAGGTGTTACTACAGTTCTTGATACAGTGTAGTCATCTGACAAAATGTTGATTGTCCCCATCTCTTCAGACAATGTCTTGAATGATTTTCACATTGATCCAAGGCAGTAACTCTTAATTTTCCACAGAAATGCACACCAATGCCTCCTTTCCATTTTAGAAATACCTATTCTTACCCTATCACATTCACTGTCTAGAACTTCTCTCTTTCTAATAGAAACACAGCAGCTGTCTCTTTTCTTTGTGGCATTGCTGATGCTCAGGTATTACCCAGTCCAAATCTCAGACCCATCTGCTAACTTTGCCATGTGTATCCCTCACACCTCTCTAAATGACTGTGGTCTTTCAGAAAGTCATGTGACGTTTAAGTGTTTGTCCTCTTTTTTTATAAAATGGGCTCCAAATGATGTCTAGTTTCCCCTTCTGGGGCTTTATATCAACCCCCTTTCTATATGTTTTTCAAACTCAACTATCAGTGTCCATACCATGCATTCGTTCAGCAGCTTGGCACTAGAGAAGGGATACCCCAGGTATAACCTTTCCATAACAAGTGAACTTTCCTTTCTACTACCTTGATTATTATAGACATGAATAGTACATGGCTCTTGCCCTCCAACAGCCGGCAGTCTAATGAGGTATGAGAGGTACACAAGCAGGTAAGTTATGCATCATTATGATAAACAGAAGCAATGTTAGCAGTGTTGCTCAAGGAATTTTAAGCTGAATCACAAGAATGAGTGGTGTTAACTGAACAAAGGGATGGTAGAAGTGATCTAGGCTTGGAGACATGTTTATGCAAAGACCCAATGTTGAAATTATCATTAAATAATTGGAAGTAAGGCACAGAGTCCTACTGCAGAGTTAGTGGGCTGGATGAGGGAAACAATCTGAAAATGTGAGGGAAAAGTCTGCAAACTAAGGGGTGCAGGTAGGTCACCTATTTTATAAGTAAAGTTTGGCACCTAGCTATACCCACTCATTGACATATTTCTGGGATGTTTTCCTGTTGTGCTGGCAAAAGTAATTGTTGCCACAGAGACTATTTGGTCTGGAGAGCAAAAAATATTTACAATTGCTCCCTTGCAGAGAAATTTGTAGTCAATGCTATAGGGATATTAGACAACAAGAGTTTGATGATCTTGGAAGGTCAGTTTAAAGACGAAGGAATTTTAAGCCGGCAATATATAATCATCAGCGTTTTGGAAAATTTCTATGCTGCAGATATCGAGATCAGTGTGGACAAGACTGAAATCAATGCTTTATTGTAATAATTCTCATAGGTGAAGATTTGTGCTCTAAACTAGAGTCTGTGACAGCAGCTACTGGTGGAAGATAGTACTAAGTAGCGTTCTCTTTTGTTAGACTTATTTTCATGTTGTCTCTTTGTTCCTCTCTTCCTATGTCCTTTGCTCTCCTCCTCCACAGTGTGACCATTTTTTTAATCCTTCTTTATCTATTCCTTCTTACTTCACACTATATCCCCTTGTCAAAATCAAGCAAACAGAAACTTCAGTAACACTGTTGTTTCCTCCCAAATTGAACCACTGACATGGCCAAATGACCTCATGACCACTATCTTCTGCCTCCTCCTCATAGTCTTGTCTACTTGTACTTCTGCAACAGTTTCTGGAACTTTTACTATTTCATCTCTCACCCAAAGCACCCTGTTGCTGCTATCCCAGCATACCTCACCATAAAATTCAAACTTTCTACGTTTGAAAAGACTATCTTCATTACAGTGATTTTTATGTATAATACTACTTAAGTTGAAAGAAGTTAATTTACTTGCATGGAATCACAGCAATCTAACAGAGAACTCAGTTTCTTGATTCCTTACCTGGTGCTCTTCTAGTTCACACCATCTAACAGTTCCTGTCCCAAATTAGGGAAATGAAGACTTGACAACTACATCTGTTTTGTGAGCCCATCCAAGTTGATGACTTGAAGGAAGTTTGTAAATAGCCACATAGCTGTCTTAACTCCCTAACTATAAATAGATCATTTTCTTAAGAAATTTCCCGACTGTATCCATTGCTTCCTGATGCAGAGACCCAACTATGAAATAACATAGAGGTCAACACCCAGGTTGAACATAAGAAAATTACAGGTATTAATTTAGTTTTGAAATACAAAAATATTTGGGGATTTTATGACTTTTCCTTTGATTTTAATTTCACATCATTATACCTTTTAAATATTCAAGTTCCCTAGATAAATTACTCAGTGATGGTTTCAGTAACCTTTTGTAACCCATGAGAAATCACATTTCTGGTTCATTTCACAGTAACTTTGAACTGTACCTCTGCTGTAAAGGTCTCACATGATACACTAATGCTAGATATTATTGTAGCACTGAGTTTAGGGGAAAATATGGGTGCTACTGATCTCTTCTAGTCAGTTCTACAAACAAGTCTATGGAGGACAACTACTAATCATGGAAAATATTAGACTATCAAGGATGCAGTTGCCAGGAGTAAGCATGTAAGGGACTCCATCTGATTGTGATCTTTTAAAGTGACACTATCCAATATGACAACCACTTGCTATATGTGCTGTTTAATTTAAATTGCTTAACTGAACTTAAAATTTTAAAGGACAAGAAATGAGAAGTGTTGACAAAGATATGGGGAGAAGAAATGCTTGTGTGCTGTTGGTGGGAATGTAAATTGGTGCAGCAACTATGGAAAACAGTATGGAAGCTCCTCAAAAAGTTAAAAATAGAATTATACGACTCATCAGTTCCACTTCTGGGTTTATATCCAAAGGAAGCAAAGTCACTATTCCAAGGAGCTATTGGTATCCCTGTGTTCACTACAGCATTGTTTACAGTAGTCAAGACATGTTAGCAACCTAAGTTATGTACATCAGTGGATGGATGGATAAAGGAATGGTGTATATAGATCTATATATAGATCTATATATAGATCTATATATAGATCTATATATAGTGCAGAATACTATTCAAACTTAGGAAAAATGAAAAATTTCCATTTTGGAATAGCATGGATGGTCTTTGAGAATGTTATGCTAATGAAATACAACAAACTATGATCTCATATGGGGAAACCTAAAAAAACTGAGAACAGATTGGTGTTTACAATAGGTTAGGTGTAGGAGGGAAAATGTGAGAAGTGAGTCAAAAGGTACAAATGAACTCACTTAAGACAAATGAGTTCTAAGGATGTACCATACAGCATAGTGACTAGAGGTAAAGCACCGTATTGTTCATTTGAAAGTTGCTAAGAAAATAGATCTTAAAGGCTCTCTCAGCCAAGAAAAAATAATTGTAGGAGAGGGGGAATGTTAACTAAATCAAATATGGTAATCATCTTGAGATCTATACATATCAGCTATGTTGTGTACCATAAACCAACACCATGTCATGCACCAGTTATTGTTTTACCAATGGGGAAAAATCAAAAATAAATGTGTCTAAATAACTTCATAATATTTGTCAAAAAAATCTTCATTCCTTAGCTACATTAGCAATATTTCAGTGACTATATATGGATAATAGCTGCTGTAGTGAAGGGGGCAGATATGCAGCATTTTATTTTCATAGAAACTTCTACTGACCAATGTTGTCACATAGAAAGACAGGAGAGAGAAATGAAACAAACAACTATCCGCTGAGTCAGCAACCTTGCCACAGCTCAGGAATGAACCAAGCTGCTTGGCATGGCAGCTAAGAGGAGCTAGGAATCCCAATCTAGTTTCAGCTTGTTAGAAGGTGCAGAATTTGAATAAACTGATTAAGGTCTCTTCCTTGTTCTCAAAAAAATGTGGGTACTGATTGATAATTACTTTCCTGTAGTTTTGTTTAGAGGATTAAATGAAATGTGTGCAAAGGGCTTAGCTTGATACCTGTCACTCAAGAACTGACTGCAATTGTTTGGAGGGTGTGGCCCTCTCATCTAATAACTGCTCCACACCTATCTCTTTCCCACTAGAAGCTTGGCTTACTCACTGCTGAGAAGTCTGACCTCAGGATCCTAATAATCATGGAATTTAGAAAAATGGGATGAGGAAAATGAAGAGAAACTAACAGTTTATGTGCACAATACCAGAGAAGGATTTCAATCAGCAGCAGACAACAGAAAATCCTACTTTAATGTGGACCAGGAGAGGGGAGGGGAGTAAATCAGGGTAGGGATGGGCACAAGAGATTAAGATGGTTCACAGATGATAGGGTGGTGGGAGAACCTCTGGGTAGACAATGATGTTATATATACATATATATACATATATATGTAATAAAATTATTTTTTAAATAAAGAAAATCTTACTAATCTGTGACTTAAAACAGAGGTTTCCTTGTCAAGTAAATTATCATTGGCCAAGTTTCCTTCTAAATTTCTGTCCCACCATCTCTACTGTATGGCTTTCATCTCACAGTGGCAGGATGTCAGTTGCTCTTCCAGGTGCTGTATATATATTTCTAATAGATAAAATAGGCTTCATTTATCTAGGAAGAGGTGCTTACACACACACACACACACACACACACACACACACACCCTTCAGTATCTCACCAACTAGAAGAACTCTGTGCCTTCCCTAGCATAAATAAAGCAGGGAAGAGGGATTTATTTTATTTGCTTTAGAGTGAACCACATGATGTTGCCAATATTTGAGCACTTTCAATTCACAAAGAGGAAACTTGATATGTTACAATCTGAGAGTTAGACATATTGCCACCCTGAGCAAAGTAGATGTTTCTACCGGAGAGAAAGGAGATTATAGCTCTTGGTAAGCAGTTAACAAGGTCTCCATTAACTCCAACCTCATATCAGGGCACATTTGATTTTTAGTACCTCTTATTATAATTGCTAACATTGTGCCTGAGCAATGAATCTAAACATTAAGAAGCAAAGTTGGGCTGGAACATTGGGCCTTGAGCATATGTATTCCACCATTTTCTTTAGGAAAAATGAAAATAGAAACCTTTTATAAACAACACCAAATTAAAAGAAAACAAAAGATTTGCTCATGGCAAAGTATGTGTTGCACAATGCCCTTTAAATCAGCCACAGATGCAGGGATCCTTTATCAGAGATTATCAGTCACAACTGGGATGAAACAAGATTGCACATAAGTGAAGGGGAAGTATGTTGGCTCCTTCTGTTAGAATTTAATTCAATTTCCATGCCTGCCTCTACCTTGGGGGAATGATTATCCAATTTAATTGGAAAGAAATAAGCAAGCTTGTTAAAAGACAATACTGGAAGAAAAGGTGGTGTTGAATCTTTTGTTGTTTGCTTTGCCTTTCTTTCTTGAATGTTTTTCCCCAAAGGGAGAAACTTAGATGTTATTAAAAAAAAATCCACTGAATTAAAAGTGCCTTGTCTAAGTCTTGTAATCTGGGTGATTGAATCCAATGGCTCACCTTTTATAAGATGTATTTTTCCATCCTTGTGATTTTGTTAGTATTTGTTCATAATTCCCAGATTTTTTTCTCAAGATCTTTTTTGAGATCCCACTCTGTGTGCCTATTAATATCCCATTCGAATGTCTCATAGGGCACCTCTGTGTCAACACATCCCAAACTGGCTTCATGATCTTTCTCCTAAATAAAACATCCTGCTCCTATTATAGAGCATTTCCTCTTAGTGACTGACACCATCACTTACTCAGTAGCTCAGACCCAAAGTCTGGAAATTATCTTATTGTGTCTCATTTCTCCAACCTGTTCATTTTTCATCCATCCCCCAGAGCCTTTCATTGCCAATACCACTTCCTAAACATTTCCCATATCCATACAATAATTTGACAATTTACCAAAAGTGTTTTCTCCACTATTAATCAGACATTGATAAAGCTTAACTAATAAGGGAAGCAACACTCCTAAATGGACCCAAAGATGGTATGACAGCAACTGGTGCCATGTTGTTCCACCACTGGTATTCTGCTAAGCAGCATCTCCATGGAGGCCCCCAGAGAATCTTTTTGCCTACTCATGCCTACTTGACCCCATACCATGAAGGAATCCCATTTCTATTAAGAAACTGGAATCAGGGTGGTATAACAGGTGAAGAGTTAAATGTGGGTCTATTTCTTCCAGAGGATATTGTCAATACATTCCTAATATTCCTGGGTCATGGTGAATGCTTATTGGCAGTTGGGAAATGAATAGAGGAGGACTAATGTTTATTTTAACTTTGAATATTGTAACATATTAATGATCATTCCATTTTCTTACAAAAATATTTTTTCTGGGTTGATGACAACAATGCAACCCAGGTGTTACTTGGATAATTCTAGCCTTCCTGTAACCTGGGGTCCAGTTATTAGTGTCCCTTTCTGCTAATATAACCTGGACATTGTATCTTTACTTTTCCAAATTATGGTATGCAATAGCAAGAAATTAGGCTTTGGAATCTCTGATTTGTCATATACTAGCTGTGTGACATTTTTCAACTTACTTGATAGCCCTGCACCTAAGTTATTTCACCCAACAAGTGGTGGTAATGTCTGTGGAACAATTTGCATGATTCAGCGAAATAATAAGAGAAAAGCACTGAACTGAGTTCCCAGCACAGAGCAGATGCTCAACTGTGTGTCTGCACTGCCCAGTACAGGCCTGACATCTTGTAACTCCAGCCTTATCCAGGTCTCCTGCAACTGTCTGTAACTCACTCACACATCCACTAATCTACCACAGAATTTCCAACAAGCAACTCATTCTTAGAGTACAGCTGTGGGGGACGGAAAAAGAAGGCTGCCCGCTGAACGAATCCGCACAAATATGAGAAACTATAAATTCCTGCACGCCCGAGCAAGCACAGGTATCAGGAAGCCCTGTAAAATAAATCAGTTTAGATAACAAAAGCAACCTATAGAGGGTCTGGTGATGGCTATCTGACCTAGATAAGCAGACCCTACAGAAAGCTAGCCCCCAGTAAAACTGACGTCAAGCAAAAGGCTGTTGGAACTGCTAAGCTGTGAAACCTGAACTGTATAAAAGCTGAGTGAAAAGTAAACTTGGGGCCTCAGACAAAGAGGATTGCTGCGTGCCCTCAGGCGCAAGTGTCTTCTTGATTACAATCCTCACCCCCTCAGGCACTGTTCCCAACCATGCCTGGACTGTGGCATACAGCCAGGCAGGGTTCAAATACATGCTGCGATCAGTTCTATGTATTAATTTTTGGGAAGGACTAAATGATGAAAACTTTTGTATTAGGCAGGCAGTTCTGTGTTTCTGAAAGTTTTACTTTTATTTTTTCTCTTTATTTTTTTGGTGGGAGGACATGAGAAACTTTTAGTTAATGTTTTTGTTTTTAAAATGAAGAAATAGAAAATGCTTCATTGGCACACAGCAGACTTTTCCCATAAAACTCTCCTTGACCATGAACTAAGTACAAATACATGCTTGGCTCTGAATGAGTTGTTTTTTTATACTGTGGTTGGTATCAAATGTATCTTGTTATGAAGGTAATAAAAACAATCAATCTTTTTTATCTGTTTACTATAACATCTCTTCTGCTGAGTATATCCTCTTATCTATATATTGAATATGTGAAACTCCTGATTTTCTGTCTTGTAGACCTTCTGATCATCATAGAGACCATCTGTAGTATCTCCTATCTTACAAAGATAACATTTTCTCCCTTTACATTCCCCTTGGGCCATGAGTTTTCTATGTGCAAGTAGTTCTCTAAGGATCATTTTACTTCTAGAGAAATCTGTTTCCTTACTAAACTTTAAGTTTCTTGAAATCAATACTTTGTTTTCATTATATCCCCAGTGCCTTGCGCATAAAAGTTTTTCAATGAATGACCACTGACTGAATTTATGACTGCTTGTTGGTTCTGGGAATCAAGAACTGAAAGTAGGTATTGCTGAAGTCCTGGGAGGAATGAGATTATTCACAATGACTGACAAGAAGTCTAGGAAGGAAATTGTTGAGACACTAACATCAAATGAAAAAGAAGGCAGGTTCACATAAAGAAGACTGGAAAGCAGAGAGGAGAGCAGGAAGGGAATGATCTCTGAGTTTCAAAAAAGAGGAATTTGGAAAAAACAGGAGATCATGGTGGTATTAGTGCCTTAGAGATCAGGTAGGATGGAGGCTGAAATCACCGATCTGGAGCTTGCAATCTGGAAATTAGAAAGTCATCAATGACTTGAGAAAGAGTAATTATGAAGATAGATTTTTTAGTGAATTTAAAATGATACAAATAGGGAAATGTGCATAATGAAAGTATACTAGTCTTTCATTTAATAGCAATGTAAATGTAGTAGCAAAAGATAGATTTGCTAAAGGAAGTTTTTTTTTATAAACACCAGATTCAAATATCTACAGGTTAAAGGGAAGGAGTCAATGAGATAAAAATGAATTGAAGGTAAAAAGCAGGAAAGTTTGTGAAATAATTGTAAATTCCTATATTATTTAAAATTTGTAGAAACCATCACATTACCATTACTCATATCCACTAGACATTTAATAGTTTTTAGAAATCCCATTTTGGGTATTTGGCCACCAAATGTTTGAACTGCTAAGTAACTATAGCCATGGCCACTGCATATCATGTTGATGGAGAAAGCCAACCACTTAGTAGACTTTAATGAGACTCTGTTTATGAAAGCATTTCTCAGTCTTACCTCATCCTTTTTCTTGTTTCTTGTAGCAGTAAGAGGCTCTCAAGGATAAGCTACCAATAGAACCATCAAGCCCTGTCTCAACTTGATGGCAAACAGTGACTCATATTATTGTTTGCATCACCCAGCAAAAGAACGTGTCTGCTGGGTTTTGAAATTATCGATTTCAGTGATTTTAAGTACATGAGCAACAGTTTTACCCTAGGACCAGGACTGATTTCAAAGTGACCAACGTGAATATCTCAAATCTTTTGTTTCACTGTAAGTTTATTCCACAGTATTTTGAAAAAAGTATTTTGAAAAAAGTTTGTAGCCAATTTTGTACATGCTAAACTCACTTTTGCAGGATGTTCTTAAATCTGGCGTTGTAGATAATGAGACAGTTTGAAACAAAATGGCATCTGAGTGTTTCTTTTATAATAGTGAAAAACATAAAAAGCTTATCTAATACTGCTGGTGACAAGTACTTTTACTGATGATTTTAAGCTGCCTTCTTCTGGTCCAGGACAAGTTAGTAAGAGAAGGTGAAATATTCTTTGAGGTTGACCTAATTGGACCTCTTTCTCATTTCTCTCTCTTCTAAGTAGTAGGATTGTTTTCCAACAATGTTTTGTTTATTTGGCTTAAGAGAAAACAACATTAAGTTTCTTACCATTTTAATCTGTTGCAGATAATAGGTCATATTTGAATTGAAGAGATTATTTTCCTTAACAGAATGTTTCCTGAACAGTTTTGGCTTATTCTGTTTCAAATTTTGGGGGAAAAAATATTATGTTTACTCTCTTAATTTCCAATATTCATCCCTATACACCCAATAAGTACCCATAAGTAAATTTTTATTTTTTATTATTTTTATTGATTGCACACACACACACACACACACACATATATATGCATACACATATATTACATCATTGTTTACCTCAATGTTTTCCCATCACCTTACCACAGGTGATAAGACGGTTCTTAACTTGATTTCTAAATTCTGAACTAGAATGAAAACTTTATGGAAGAGAAGTACAATTGGTTTCAGGAGAACCTTTAGTTTGTATGTAGGATAACAGAATGGGAATTTCTGCAGCTAGGTTGCCCCTCTTAATTTGAAATGGACAGCCCAATCTAGAATGTGCTTGGAGGTTGCACAGACCACCTGAACTAGCACAGAACAAAGGTATCAGAGGTAAAATGTTGGACCTAGGATTTCAAGCCAGCTCTCTCCCAGTGAACTAAAAATCAAAATACTCACTAAACCATAATCTAATCAGCCTGCATGCTTGGTCAAGCTTTACAATAATCAGACCTGTCATTGCTGCACAAAAGACTGCTGCTAAATGTCAGTCTTCCTATCACCAACAGGAAAGTCTACTTCCATGGTGTTTACAAATCCAGCTTTGGAAAATCTGGTCCTAATCCCAGACTGACTTCCTCTGTGATAATTGCTAACATAACAGTACAACACAGTGACCTTATTAATGGGATTCTTTTTTCAAAAATCCAACAAATACTCAATTGCCTCTTACGATGGGCTTTTATTTGAGCAGATGTCAGAGGGTGTGCTTCTTGAGACCCAAATCAGTCCATGTGACTGCTTCCCTCCCCCTATGAAATGATAAGTTACATTCAGTGTCCAAGCTCCTTATCCCCGAGTCTACTTTGCATCTGGAAAATATTGAAATAATTTTGTTTTCTTAAATATCTTTAGAGTTCACTGATTTTTGAGAACTCATGATAGGGTAAGCTAAAATAGGTTTCACAGGTCAACCAGAGGGAGACTTACTTCTCTGTTATACATGTGAGGATTTGCAGTGAACTTGCAGAGGGAATAAAGTGTGATAAAGGAGTTAACCTTGGGAATGTGCTCGCTTTAGCATACTGTGGAAACTTCTTCCAGAGCATTAGCTGGAAGGAAAGCTGGAGGGACTTTTTCTTTTCTCCTCTTCCCATTAGACCATTAACTTCTTGACATGAAAACTCTTATATACCCTCAGTGATGAACACAGTTCTTGACTGATAACAGATATCCAATATATTTATCTAAAGAATTAATGACTCTTGGGAGCAGAAATTCAGGATATTGAACTTTGGAAAATTCTCTGGAATCCAAGGAAAGTTTTAAATTTGGTATCATCTGTGTATAAGTTATTGGAGCAAATATAGCCTTGCTACAACAGTACAGGCAATGAATTCGTTTTTGGTGTCAGATTACACATTTTTGGCTTATCAAAGAATAGTAAATAATTCATTCACACATCCCAGGTAATGTTCTAATGTTCTTCCAGCTTTAAACACATCCCAAGCAGTTGTAACCTAAGTCTGAAGAAAATGATAGAAAGGGCCATACAAGACTGACTGTGATGGTTAATTTTTGCATCACTTGAGTGGGTCACAGTGCGAGGATATTCCTGTGTATTTTTTAAGTAAGATTAGAATATAAATCAGTAGACATTCATTAAAGCAGACTGCCCTCCATAAAGTGGAAGGGCTTCATCCAATCAGTTGAAAGCCTTAATTAGGACTGATCTCCTCTATGTAAGAAGGAATTCTATAGCAAATAGTTTCTGGACTTGAACTACAGCTGGAGATTAGCCTGCCAGCTCACCCTACAAAAGCAAATACCTCACCGTCATTGGCTGGAGTGCACTCCTAAAACCAGATATCAGAACTGTATGGCACAGAACCAGCAACAAGAGACAGAAAGGATTCTGGAGAAGCTCACCACAAATCTGCCTGACAATAAGTTCCCAACATGCTCAGCCTGACTATCTGCCTCAGCTACTCCTGGAGATCTGAGCAGCCTCATCTGTTGCTATCCACAAGTGCAAGCTCGCACCCAGGAGAAAAGGTCATAGCTCTATAAACAAAAATAAGAGACCAGTAGGCCAAACATATAGACCAACAGCTTGTAGTGAGAGGAGTTGGAGTGACCGGAGGGGAGAAGGAGTAAGGGGGAGTGGAAAATAAGGGGTACAATATAACCACGCAAACATGACCAATATTGTACAATAATTACAAAATAAAAAAATCTAAAAAATAAAATACACTTGTCAGACTCTGTATCTTTGCATATACACATCCTTTGTATATACACATCTCTTTGTATATATACATCCTATTGATTCTGAAGTATGATGGCTAGGTGAAAGCACAATAAAGTATGTTGAAGCACAGTGACCTAAGAAATACAGCCTAAGGGTCTAGAAAAACAACCTGTCACTCACTGACTCAGTTTACTCATATGCAGCCCAGTTTCCCTTTGAATATCCTCATTCTATCTTCTGTCACATCAGACCATGTACCACCACCAATGATACACCAGTAAGAATACCAGTAAGTGTAAATTGTACATAAACCCTTAACTGCCTGAACGGGGTACTGAGCCTTTGGATATGAATCCATTGAGTCAGTACTGGTTCGAATAAACCTGCTTCTTGCCAGTCCTGGTGTCCTTGTTTCCTGATTGCCAGCCTCCATAATTGGAGCAATGGCTGGGTGCAATAACCATTCTCTGATTGCCATGGCCAGTATAGTTACCCATTCCCTGATTGTCTGCTTTTGGTTCTGATTCTCTAGAGATCCTTCACTAGTAGCTAACCAACAGGCAAATTATACACCCCCTGACTACTGTACTAACCAAGAGAAATATTATACAATCTATGACCCAACAAGTCTGTATTTCATTTTTGCATGAAATTATACAGGATGATTTGCCACAAAACGGTACATTAATAGGGACCTCACCTCTTAATGAGATGTAAAGTAGTATTGAACAAAGATTTCTCCTGACCAAGCCATCTAAGCCAAGCAGTGGACTGCATGGCAGGAGACTGGTTGCTGGTGGTCTGTGATATTTACCAGTAGGTGTCTCAGTTTCTTCTCTATACAATGATAGGTGGAGAGAGGTGAGAGAAGGAAAGGGACTCTTTCAGATCAGGTGTTGTCAACTTTAAATGCTTGACTGAGCTTCAGCACTTCTCTGCACTTCCTGTAATAATATGAAAATGCCTACATACAGGCTTTCTGATAAGATGGTTTGTAGCTTTCAATAGTTCCATCCTGGTTAGGGAGCTGCAAAAAGGTGCAATCCTCAGAACTTGTGATAACAATGGCCCTCCCCTGTTCTAAACCATTATTATTCTCTTTTATCAACTGCAGGCAGTTTGTGGTTCTCTAAGACACCTCTGATTTGTGAGCATTTACCCAAAAAAAATGGGGGGTTTCTTTGTTTTCCTAAGCCCAGAACCTGAAGGAAAGGGGGAAGTGAGGTAGTCATTTGAGAGATCTATCCTTTCAAATTTCAGGAACAATTCACAGGAGAGTGCTAAAAGCTGTAGCTTCTGAGAAAAGGAAACCAGAGTTCTGAGGGGGGATAAGCTAGTCTCTACTAAATGCCTATTTTCTATTGTTTATATTTTTTGACTGTATATTTATTGCTTTTACTTTCAATCTTCATTACATATTTTACTCATTAAAGTAAGACACTTGAAATAATTTGAAAAATTGTATATTAGTAAAGAACAATCATGATGTATCAAGTGAAAAAAGTTACAGACTAATAACATATAGAGTATGACCACATTTTGGATAAAAATTTTACACGTGTCCATACACTATATCACTGGCTACATCTCACTATGGAATGAGAGGTGAGAAAATTGTCTGACTTTAGACTTTTTTGTGGGTTTTGAGTTATACTATGTGTATCTTACTTTATTTCAAATAACTGAAACATGAAGTAAAATTAGTAATAAATATGAATATAAATATATAGAAAATATATAAGTGACTATTTTAATTTAAATGGAAGTAGGTTTTATGTATAAACTATATGGAAATATGAGCTTTTTGTCATTCAAATATACCAACCACTTGTGTGTTGGTTAAAAAAAAAAAAAAGAAAATTTGGAGAAATTCACTGGAAAAAAATTATAGAAGTCTCTCATGAGAAAAGTACAAAAGGTGATAAGAAAGGAAGAATATCTTGGAGGCATATTTATTGGACTTTTCCCCAGAGAAATTTTCATTCTGGGATTTGGAGGAATAGCCTTGAGGGATAGCCAAGTCATGAGTAATTGCAACCTTAGACCTACCCTTTGATGTCAAGATGCATCTAGACAAACATCAAACACTTTGATGTCAAGATGCATCTAGAATGATTCTTACTTGCAAACTGGAGGCAGGTAGAAAGCATTAGAAAGGTTTCTAGCTTGAGAGATGGGGAAGGTTCCCAGAGCGTATGGTGAGTAGTGTGAAATAGGAAGTTGAAATGGAGATGATGATGAAACCATCCCAGCAGCAACTGGAGCTAAGGTGAGTAGTAAGTCCAGCCTGTCATTACTCATAAGGGTGGAGCTACAGCCCAATATTTCCACTCACTAGTGAAGTGGCACTCTGGCCATCTGCTCTGGGGCACATCAGGGAGGAGTCATCAAGGGCAGGGCAGTGTTCCCAGGAGCATCATCTTTGAAGACTAAATCCTTAGTGGGCTGGGTGACAGCACTAATAGGAAGTTATTAAAAAAGCTGCAAAAGTGATCAAAGCAATATAGCTTTAGGGGAACTCCCTGCATCCCAAGTGTTCCCAGCATTGGTTTTCCTACTAGTTGACATTCTTGTACACACAAGTGCCCAAGGATATTATCTATATTCACTTCATCTTCCATCTTATTTTAAAAGATACGTATTCTCTATACATTGTGGGACTTTCAAATATTATTAGAACATTTATGTCTAACATTTTTCCACATTCCTGAGGTTCAAAGTACCAGAAAATGTCAACTTTTCTAACACACATCTAGGGCATTCAGTCATATAAAGTCACTTGGCCTTGTTTTTTTCCACTTGTGGAGGGAAGACAGAATTTACTGATGCAATGCCAAGGGTTACATCAATAATTTATAAAGAGTATAATTTATAAAAGTTCATGAATACTAGAAATGTCTGTTGCCAGTGTTTTCTGGGTATTATCAACCAAAGACTTTGGGATTGAAATACTTTAGAAGGAAGAGACTAGACTGGTCCTTTTTCTATTGGAAGTATCAGGAGCAGCATCTGTTTTCCATCCACATTCACATTTTTAGAGAAAACCCTCCCCAAAAGCAATAATGCATTCTAATACGTCATTTGCCTTAATTTTGTATTCTCTTTTCCCCAAGTGGGAATCATCTCTGAACCCCACCCCTTCCCCCACAGCTCTTGGCAGCCCCTCACCAGAGAAGAGGAGCAAAGGCCAAGGCTGTTACTGACCCCCCTCACGTAGGTCTGGCCCATGCCAGCATAATGGGAACAATATGTAATGAACAGGGACAAAACCCAAGTCTGATGACAGGGAAACAAAGCAACCAACCAGTGAGTCTTTCCCCAAATGAATTTCTTTTCTGAATTTCTTTTCCATTCCCACAGATTTCACTGGCTGGCAGACAGAGAAGCTCAGGATCTTCGTTTAGCAATTACAGGAGAACTTAAGAAGCAGGACCAGAGATGTGGTCTGGGGGAGAGAGTCACCCCTTCCCCACTGGTGTCTCGATGTTTAATAAACACTGGTCATATTCCTATCTCAGGACTAGTTCAGGGACTAACAGAACTCTTGTGGTAACACTGACATTTAGTTTCTATAAAAACTGAAGATCTCTGACTCAAAATTTGCTCCAGAACAACCTAGATAGAGAGTTATTTGAGTTGTATATCCAGAAAACTGCATTCGAAACTACTTAGTGGTTTTTTTGGTTTATTTTCGTGTAAACATTCTGCTTTTAACCTCCAAATAATTTAGGTTTCTAAAAGGAATATTCCCATTCCCCTCCCACGATAAACACACACACACACACAATCACTAGAGAAGCATTTCCTGATGCCAGGGGTGGTGTCAGTGAGAAATGGGCTAGCAGGCAAGAACCAGTGACTGGGCAACTGAGAACCAGCAGAACATCTTCCCAGGATCAGTTTTCAGCAGGTATTGACAGGAATTCTGACAGGAATTTCTGACCAAAAATACATAGGGCCACTTACATTACCACTAATCAAAAGAGATAACACTCCTTATGGAAAGATACAGCCTGTAGTTCTATGATAAGGTCATAACAAAGGGAATTAAAGGCTTAAGGAACTGGGAGACACTGAACCTAGCATCTTCTTGCTTTTAGCTAGAACTCTGAGGCACATAGAAGGAAGGTGCTCTCTCCAAGGATTCATCAGTAGGAGGTAAGTTTTAGATCATAGGTGGTCTCATTCTCTCCAGGATCTATAGCCCCACCATAGAGCCCACTCTGTAGACCACTAATGGGTCTCTCCATTAGTTGACTCCCAAGTCTCACTCTAGAAGTTTTTCAGCTTCTCTGTGGAGATGAGTTGTTGGCAAGGTTGTTAGAGAAAATGCCTCAGGTAAGACTCATGAGTCCTGGAGAAATACACTCTGTCTTCTTGTCCTGAGACCCCATTAGATCTTCTGAGGGAGGAGGCAAAAGTCCTAGATGAAATTGTTTGTGTTAATTTCTGCCAGAGTCCAGCTTTCAGAGAATCAAGAAAAAGGGGAGGAGAGGAAAGGGGAATGAAGCAAGCTAATGTTAGAAAGGAGAGATGTTATGTGGTCAGAGGGGGTGAGAAGATAGACCACATGAAAAAAAGTGGGGGGTGGAAGGGAGATACTAAATGCAAAATAAAATTGAATGCATTTTTTTGCTATTAGTTCAAGAACTCCAAAGCTGAACATCATCCAAAAGTTGAAGTCTACTTTGTGCTCCCAGGAGCAAAAACAGACCAGCATTCATTGCTCCCGGGGACCTCACTTGTACTCCAAGCAATGAGGAAGGTCAACTTCTTGCCATCTGAATGGCAAAAGGAGGGTGTTCTCATTTCTTGGCCTTTAACAGAACCCTTTCTGGACTCTGCACAAATTGTGCTAAGGATGCCTTGGGTCTTGATGCAGATCCAACTGGGTTTAGGTTTAGAGAAAATGTTGCAGGCAGAGATTTTCCTCAGCAATGTTTCAGCCAGAAACTCAGCAAGATGCCTCCCCATCTCTTAAACAAATGTGTATGTTAATATCCTTGTGCAATGAGGAGCTGCCCCCAGCTTTGCTTCACTGAAACTGATGGGTGCCTTTGAACTCCAATGACTTCCAGATCTTGCATGAGTGTGGTGAGTGGCAGTAGTCAACCAGAATATTTGGAACTACATGACAAAAAGAGCTCCAGAGTCCAAGGAGCTATTCTCTTTGATTTGTATTACAGTTTGTCCTCTGGTTTTGAAAATACATGCTGGTGGGCAAGGGTGCCACCTAGAGACTCTCATGGAGGCCCTGACCACCTCTGGATTCTGACACCTCTGTAAACTTTGGGTAGACCCCTAGGCAGGGTCCACCATGGTTGCTTGAGAACCTAGGAGGAGCTCTGGGGAAGAACTACGAGATTCAGACAAGTAGGTTTTACCAGAAATAAGGTCCCAGGGCCCAAAGGGGACTGAGGTTTATGAGCACAGCTCCCTGTTTGTAATTTGGACACGTGCCCTGTGAAGAGGGATTCTGTGAGCAGTGAAAAAACAAAACTGGAAGAGCTGTTTATTCTAAAAACTGCTTTGGTAAGCCTTTAACAAACTGTAAACACAAGGATGGGGAGGCCGTCGCCCCTCTGAGAACAGATGGGCTTGGGATGACTGTGTCTAAGATTCCTTTAGGAAGAACATAAATCTCAAATATTCAACCAAATTAAAGTCCAATATGCGCTACCTTCCATCTGGCGAAAATGAGAGGGCTTCATGTGGCTGAAGAGTTAGCTCCCCTCCCCACTCTGTTTTCATGAGTCAAAGGACAATACAATTTAGTAACAAGGGAAAATAACCCATGAGTACATTGATTGCCTCACAAACAATAGAGACTCTTCCAGGGGGATCCTGGACAAGAGTAAGGTTTTTTGAACACAGAAGAGGCAACTGGGAAACAGCACATGACTGACTTAACGGGCCTTATTGGGTAAGATACACCAGCCAGAGCTAACTTGGAGGACCATGAATGGTACATGCTTGGCTTCCTTGTGAGTGGGCATTTCCCCTAAGTGCAGGTTGACTTTAGGTTGTGGTGTGGGAAGGCCACTGGGGAGACCTCCACTTTGTGGGTCCTTCCATATGCATTAACTTTATCCTATGGAGAGAATCTCCTCAGATAAACAAACCTTATCAAACAGATCAGGTGCAGTTTTTCTGTTTTCTGCCACCATATAGCATTATCCAAACATGACTCATCTTCTTCCAGGGGAGGCAGGGACATCCCCCATTCTGCAGCACTCCTGTAGAGCAGGGATCCTTGAGAAGAGTAACATTACCCTTCGATAACTTCATTTCTCAAATCCAGTCAAGCCCATGTCCTCAGCTGCTCAGAGGACATAGAGGATGCCCAGGAATTGCTGATCTGCAGCCTGTGGGATGCAGCAGATAGAACACTTAGTGAGGTCTGGCTCCATTTGTGAGAATGGAGGCTAACGAGGGTTGGGCTTCATGGTGAAGGAAACCTGTAAAGGACATCCATAAACTCAACATTTTAACCAATGACAACAAATCCGGTTGGATCATGTCTTGTCTCTGAAGACAGCATAGCTTTGCTTCCCTTCTTCATAATTTTGTTTCTTGGAATGCAGTGTAGAGTTGAGCACACTTGTGCCCCCATCTCTTTCTTGGTTGCCTTTTGAATTTGTGATGGCAATAGCTCTATCCTTGCAGCTCTGGTACTGGCCATGGAGCCTGAACCACATACATCTTTTAATAAGATAAATAAGACTCACCCTTGCTGAGTGAGTCAAAGGTCAGGACCCTAATGAGTACTTAATAAATGAGATCAAAAGAAATAAATCACTCATTCATATATTCAATCAGTATATAGTGGGGAATATAGTACTTGAGAAAATTTCCTTTCCCAAGATATTTATATTCTAGCAAATTCTGTGCATTTAAGATCTCTCATTAATGACCAAGGAACAGGGGTGTGAAAGACACAAGCATTTTACTATACTTGTATGATGTAAACATAATTTTCCCCACTCAAAGACAATATGATCACTTTTTTTGGAAGCAGGAGGGGGACAGGAAGTATTGATATTGTTGGATAGTGAGGTGTATCTATCTCACTAGCTGGATATTTCAATTTATTAGTTATGTTAAAAATGGATTTTGTTAGGATATTGGTTAATCCACTAATCCCATTGTAAAAAGCAAGTGATGGTATAATGGGTCTTATAATTCACAGGTGAGGAGGGTATGTGTGTGTGTGTGTGTGTGTATGTTCACTTTCCTATGATCTGTACCAAGTCTAATTACTTTCCCAGGCTTCAGTTTCTGCATCTCAAAGCTAGAAAAACAAAAACAACAACTCAGACAGGGCCGAGCATCATGGTGCATGCCTGTAAATGGCAGCCTAGGAAGCCACGGCTGGGGCCAGGCATGGCAGTTTGAGTACTGCAACGGGGGGGGGGGGGG
>PVHY01001036.1:0-83884 GCA_004024945.1 Uropsilus gracilis | reverse complement strand
GACATTATGTGAGGTATATTAGGGTTGAGGAAAAGAAGCAAAGTTACTCTTTATTAGTTTTTTAAAAAAATAATACCCCTTCACTGCACTCTACCTCTAAAATGCATTGTTTTAAATTATTTAAAGGATTAAGCCTTATCATGAATTTGACAATTTATTATTATATATGAGGAAAGTGAGGGCCAAATAGGTAAGCATTTTTCTTAAAGCCACCCAGTCAGGAAGTGAAGGGCACAGACTGAATTATCAGTAAGCCTGACTCTACAAACTACTGTTGTAGTGCTAAACTGTGCTACCTTTATGGAGAGAACAAGTGCTATCTATTATTCTAGCTTGATTGCTGAATAAATATTGCTTGATAAGAGAAAAGTCTTATCAAAGTCAATTTCCATTAGGTTTTCTCAACTTCCACACATTTTAGAGACTCTGCAATGAAGAACCTGGCTAGGAAGATGGAAGACACAAGTAGCAGCCTCTGTGACAGTGTATACTCCTGCATGGGAATGTAGGGCTCAAGTTCCTTCTGTCTCTTTGCACTAGGGAGCAACGGAGCAACTGACTTCACATCTGCCTGTCAATGATGGCATCTGGCGCCCAGATGCGAGTCAGTGTTTATGTCCAAACATGAAAACCCCTGTTCCAAGGAAATTACTGGCACTTGTCCAAGTACTTATTTGTAGAGAAAAGCAGAAACTGAGCCCCACTCATGCAACATATGCACACACATACACACACACACACACACATAGCACAACACAACTTCCACACAGTCTCATAGGTGGAAAATAGACCAAATGTTCATTACCTGAAAAGAGCTACAATTTTGAGTAGGTGAGTATATCCCTTGGGTCTAAGGGTCTATTTTTGGATCTATCTACTTGTGTTTTTTCAAAATTCTTGATTTTCAAAAAGGTCTAAAGTGACGCTATATAAAACATGGACTAGATATTTCAATTGATTGATCATAAAAAAAAATCCACCCTCAGAAGGAAAATTTATTTAAGGGGTATGTGATTCTGAAGACAGAATTTAATGAAAATGACTATAAAAACTCTTAACAAGACTCTACATAATAATTATAACTGCCCAATGTAGGAAATGTTATTATCAGAACTAACTGCAGGTAACTTGCCAGATGACACCTACCCATGTACAAAGTAAAACACTTCAGTGTTAAATGGTATGTTTAAAACATGCTTATGATTCTAAAATCTGTTATTTTTAAAGGTGCTTTGTCATTTTACTGAACTAAATAAAAATGATATGACTTTTTAAAAACAAAATGACCTATAGAACCAAATAAAATTAAAACAGCTTTTAAATTTTTTTAAATATTTTTTTTAAATTATACAATTTTTATTGGTGAAAGCACAAACCAACTTTAGAAATGCTCGGAAAATAAGCAAGAATGGAAACCAACCAACAAATGTGAACAAAGTCAATTCCATCAGCAAACAAAAGAAATGAGAATTTAAATAAGAAGATGCTATTTTCCTACAAGCACATTGGCAAGGTTTGCATGAGAGACCATGATATCTGGAAATAAATACTCAGAGATGAACAAGTGCTAGAAAATAACTAAATTGGGTATGGCTGCAGGAGTCTGTGACTGAACTGAGGAATACAAAGAACTGAAAATCTGGGGTAATGCCCCGCATACTTCTCCACCAAAGAATTCTTTCATGGAACATAAGAAATAACTCAACTTTGGGGGCCTGGAGGCATAGTCATAAGCAGCACGTCTCTACTATTTTTTGTCTTTAAAAATCTCTGTCCAAAATCTTCAAGTAACATTTTGATTGCCATCACATGTTTTATTTCTTTTCTTTTCTCTTCAGGTAACCCGTGACACCACAAGTGCCTGAGAGAAATATGTGACTAAGGGAGGCTAAGATACTGGATCATTTATGATGGTAGAAGTTAGGGTCAAAAGGAAGAAGAGAGAGTCAATGCCCAAATTCAGTGAGTGAGAGGAGGTGATCAGGAAGTTGGTATTTGGAGGCACAGAGTAGGGAAATCATGGTGACCTGGACAGTCTGGGGAATATGGCTTTTATGCTAAAAACTCCAGGATTTTGACACCCCATGCCCATCCCCCACCCATGCTGTGCTCCTTCCTCAGCTGAAGCTACAAAGGGAAATGAGTAATCTCTGTTGGGTGACTAAGATTAAAATGTTTCACAGGTAATAAGGTGGTGAGAGAACCCCCTGGTAAACAATGATGTGAAAAAAAATTTATATACATATGCACATATACATGTGTAATCAAATTAAAAAACTAAAAGTGCCAGCAGAACTGAATCATAGAACAAGAGAGGGGGAGGAGAGTATAGTTGGGGGTGGGATGGGCACAAGACATCAAGATGATGGTTCATGGATGACATGCTGGTGGGAGAAACTTGGGGTAGACAATGATGTTAAAAAGTATATATATATATATATATACATACATACACACACATATACAAATATATGTGTGATCAACTTATAAAAATAAAAATTATTTTTAAAAGGGAGGTTGAGAGAATATTCAGGAGAGGTGCAGTGAATGAAGGAATATGCAACAAGGAATACATAGTAAATATAACAGCATTTCTGAACTATGTTTAAGACTGTATTTTATAACACCTCATCAGACCAGTTAAGGGTCAAACTAGATCTAACCAACAGACAGATAAGAAAGTAAGACTGACATCTCTTTGTCCTTAGTGAGCACTGGAAAATGGATGTATGTCTGAAGAGAACACTCCCCCTTCATTCATAGAAATGAGTTGAAGGAATATACCTAGAAAGTAATCTGGAAGTTGCTCCATAGGAAAAGCCTAATCCCAAATTCTCCACTGGAGTATGACTGCATTACTTAGAGCCACATCTTATCTAAGATTACGTAACTGCTATGTGACTCAACTGGAACTCAAACATATCAATCCTATCCTCCCTTATTTGTCCAAATTTTTCCTTTCTTAGGGGAAACTGGGAGATCCATACCACAGAGTAGAAGCACCTTGTGGGGGGTCCTTTATATGGTTTGTAAGAAACACAAATGTCAAAAGAGTAGAAAGAGTGAAGGGTGGAAGCAACAACAGATAATGGTAATAGGACTGGTCTCCAACCTGGGGAAGGTCAGAGCAGAGAGAAGCCAGAGTAAACACGGTTGGGTGGAGATGAGGGAAGGTGATGAAGGACAAACTACTAAGTGCAAGAAACCTTGGGCAAAGGCAGGAGAACAGCAGAAGTTTCTTGAGTATTTGGGAAGATTCTTTGCGCACATTTGGTTTTGTTCCCCACCTCTCTAGCCTAGCAGGATAAGTCACCAGTTCAGTCATGTCTAATGTCCAGAGGTGGTTTCTTTAGTCAATTACTTATTTCATTTAATTCTTAACCCCTTTCATGGTCATGCAAAGACAGAAGTTCTCAAGGGTAGAGTTTCAGACTTTATCACTCCTCTCCCAGCTTGGCTAATAGCATGCAACATCAGATAGCGAGTAGTAACTATTCAACTAGAGATATCAGCTTCCTGTGTTTAGAAGAGGTAAGGAAATTGTTTACTCATTCTACAAATATTTGTGGAGGATGCAAAAATGGAAAAGGGCTATCATGGAATCTAAGATATTTCATGGTGGAAACTGGCATTTGAGTTTGGACTAACTTGTGTGTGAGTGTGTGCATGTGTGTGCATGTGTGTGTGGTGTGTGTGTGTGTTTTCTTGTAGAAATGACATTACACTGATTTTACTGTATTAAAATTATCCAAATACTTGTCTGCCTCAGCTAATTAAACTAAAAGTTTTTAAAGAGCAAGACATGAATAATATCATAGATAATCTACAACTAATTGCAGAGGAGGACACTATGAATTTTTTATTGATTTTAAATTAATAATCAAACCCAGAATTTGGGAATCATGATTCTAATTAGTCAATCCAAGCCTAGTTTAGGACTCTGTATTTGAATGATAGAGCTTGTGAAAGGATTTATGTTACCCTTCTGAGAAGAATTTAGATTGTGGTTTTCTTGCGCTTTCTATAGAACAGAGAACAGTGCCACCCACATGGGAAAAATAAAATAGCATTTGCTCAGAACAATCAGAGGACTCAGCTTACAGTGAAACACAAATTTGTGTGATGTCAGAAAAGATTTTCATCGTATGCTGTCATTTTTTGAATCATATTCTCTAATATCTAGTCAAAAAAAAAAAACAGAGGACATGTGGATTGTGTCTACATGAGGCTTCACATAAGTTATATTTGACAGAGAAGCACAAGCCATATGAACCATTGGTGCAGGAGAGCCAGATGTCTCATTTGTATTCGGATATTTCCAGTAGAAATAGACCTTGAAGCCTTGAGAAATGCACTACACTCATTTCAAGTGACACAGACCTAGAATATTCAGAAAAATCATTATCCAAGGCATCAATACAAAGGTTAGTGTATTCACTTGAAGAGCAATAAATAACAATAAGGGAGGATTAGCAGCTAAGGTCAGGACTAGAGGGACCTAGAAATGGAAAGTGTAAGGAGCCAAATAGCAAAAGAACAGAGAGGTACCGAGTCTCAGTTTCAAGGCCATCTCATGTATCATTTTAAAAAGCCTCTCTGGAGCCCCCTCCAGAATGGGGGTGAAAAGTGGGTGAGCCCCCCAGTCACATTTCCAGGGGGGGAGGAGGCAGCCTCCAGAAGACCCAGACAGCCTTAAGTGGTGAGCTGGAACCTAAGGGGCTAGAACCCACATCTCCACCTGGTTCCCTTGGGGAGCTGGGCCAACTATACCCCTGGAGTCCAGGCAGGAGAGGTCACCCCCTCTGGTTTTCTCCAAATCCAGTCAATCCTCACCAGGAACAACAAAATCACTAATTCAGTGGCAGGTACACATGAAGATGGAGGTGAGGAGAGAGAACTAAAATCCAGGACAACCAAGCATGTCAGATCCGGGAGTACAGGGCTGTGAGGCCAACTATAGGGACAAATTGTCACAGAAGTACACCCAGGAGATTCCCACAGAAGGGAATGGAATTTCCGGTTAAGAGAGGCCATCCGTGTGAGTGAGGCACCCTCCATTTCACAGGGAGAGGAATGCCACAGAGATGGGACAGTGGTCCCACAAAAAGCCTGACCAACCATGACCAGTGCCTATCCTGATCAAGAACTTTTTTATACAGATATCACTTGGGAGAAACATTCCCAATGCCAGAGACTGAACTATAAAGCAAAGAAGAAACAGAATGTCACAGAAACTGGGTCAGAGAATATAACCAGTAAAAAGGAAGAGGTCCTGAAAGGATACAAACATGCATGAACTGGCTACCCGCAACAGAGATACATATGGAAAAGTAAGTACAGGTCACTATGTCCCAGGAAAGCACATCTACACCTGGCAGAAGAACATTGCTCCAAGAAAGAAAAGGAAGAAATCCAATGGGTTAAAAATTAACTAATAACTGGCAATGAAAGAAGTAATGGTGTGACCGGAGGTGGGGACAGGGGAAGGGAAGAAGGGAGGAAATGCTCAAAAGGCAAGGAAAAAAATGTGTGAACAAATCTTATAATAAAATCTTATAATAAAAAGTTCCCCCAAAATGAATAAATAATTTTTTAAAAAAAGCCACTCTGCACATATGCTCTCATTCAAACTTTACAATAGCTTTATGGGCAAACCAGTGAAACTTCATTTTGTGAAGAAGGAAATGAGAACACAAAAAACCTGACTTGCCTATGTACTCAGAGCTAGCAAAGCTCTGCAACATGATTCAAGTGTAGGTCTTCAGCTTCTAGATCAAAGCAAGCAAGGCCAGGTGAACAGAAAAGTTCCCTGGTGTCAACAGCAAGACCCCAGAGCCAGAGGATCAGCAAGGTTGAGAGAAATAATCAGTTAGCACAGACAGCCATGGGAGCCCAGAGACCACAAGGACAGAAGAGAGGCTCTTCCTATGCCAAAACAGAGCACTGGACACCTGAAGAGTCTTAGCCCCAAAATTGGACTGTGAGGGAATCCTGGGGTTTACCGGTCCTGGTATCCCTCCCAATGAACTGGCACTTTTCCTGACTGACCATTTTTCTCAGTTTTTCCTACCCTTTCTGGTGGTTTCTATATCTGTCCTAACCTGATTCTGTTGTAACTGATGAAAAGTGCCAAGTGCAGCTTATTAAAGGGCCTGCCAAAGCCAGTATTCCAGAACTCAGAACTTGAGATTAAGCCCAGGAAACTTCAAGTAAACCTAAAGCATGAATGCTAGTGGTAGTGGTGGTAACGGTGGCGGTGGCAGTGAAAATGCAGTGTATAATACTGGTTAAATGTTGACACGGTTTCTTCTCTGGAATCCTGGCCATTGTGGCCCAGTACAAATGGTCAGTCCAGACATAAAGGATTTGATTAGAGAATGAAGAAGAGCCAAACTCCAAGGAAAACTCAAATGGTCAATTTTATCCTGCTATGCTCGCAGATTTACAATGACTGCACTTTTGCTAGCTCACACAGTTGGTGCACCTTTGAGCAGAAAGAGTTAATCCTTCAGGAATGAGATGGGATGCTGAGTTGGTCAGGCTGTGGAAAAACATTTATCTCATTAAAATGGCAGAGGGGCCTGTGGGTGCCTGTTGTTCAGCACCGGACTAGGAAATGATTTATTGTACGACATTCAATAAGCATTTTCTTTAAAGGAAGTGTGCTGTAAATGTGTCAAATGACAATTAGTGATTGGGCTCTGGGGAGAGATGTATTGTGCTTAAATTGTGTTACTTGAAAAATTGACCGGGAAGTTAAAGGCCCAGTCCTTACTGAATCCCATGAACCTGGAACAGTTTAGATTCAACTCCAATAAGGATATATTGAGAATAATATTTTCCAGGACTTGTGTGATTCCTTATGTGCTTTCAAGGTACCCTTGTATTTATTATTCTTGACCATTCTTATTACTTGAGAAAAGTAAAGCATTATAACAATCCTTTTCCATTTTTTTTTTCAGATAAAAAACTGACCTTTTTTAGGTAAAAGGACAGAAAGGAAAATGGAGCAACATAAGCTGTGGCACCTTCATTCTTATCACCATCAGCGTACGGTTCATGTTACACTCAGTGTCAAGTATTTTATTAAGCACCTGATTGTTATTATCTCATGTATTCATTATCTCAGGTCCATAGGGTGGCTACTATTATTATGATCTCTATTTATTTGAATAAGAAAAAAATCCAACTTACAGAGGAAGAGTAAGTTAATGGAGATCCCCTAAGCAGGAAGAGATAGACTTGAGATCTGAAATCCCAGTTTGGTCACAGATCCACACCCCTAATCACTGTGCTCTGCATCCTCTCTCCCTTTGGTTCTCTAAAGTTCAGGCCATGACCCCACCATCTTACTCATGACAAAACTGAAGCAGAGAATTTGCCCAAGGTTATACAGTGAGTAGATGGTAAAGCCTGGAATAAGCAATCTCTGGAGGAATAGAATGGGGGCACACTTCAAACACTAAGAGGGAAGGAAGGAAAGATGGTGGAGGGACAAGACCCTTGAGCCATTGCTTCCTTCAGGAATCTGCAGGGCAAGGAGGAGAGGCTGAAGCAGTGAAACATCCACAACAGTCAATCAAGGGCTTTGTGTTAGAAACAGTCGGAGCATGTGCTGACCCAGTGTGGCTGCTGTTCCCAGAAAGCTCTCCCCCATCCTCCAGAGTAATGTTCTCTAAACCTCGGGAGGCCCTAGAAGTAACAGAAAGACTTTCCTTCCAGACACACCATCCCGGACTGTGTGACCTAACAGAGGTCACTGTTAGAGAGCAGGGAAATGTTACATGTTGACAAACTGAGCTCATGCTGATGGACATGCTATATCTTTGCTCTCCTCCTCCCAGGCTCCATCTCTCCTAGGGGAACATGACATGTTCATTCTGACAAAATGTCTTAAGTGAAGACAAACTACAGCCCTCTTGCTGTTCTTTATTTGAAACTGCCTGCCTTTTTATTTGAACAAGTGCACTTCTTTTTTCTCTAGTACGAGTCTTGCAAAGGCACTTCCAAATTCAAGTACCACTGCATTATTTAATAGATAAAAATCTTATTTCTCTCTTTATATATGCTTATGACCCTCTTCTGATCTTTGAAGTATGTGCAGAAAAGACACACTTTCATGTATCATCTAAGTTTGAGATCAGAAAACAAAATAAGGCTGGGCATGGTGGCGCATGCCTGTATGTGGCAACCTAGGAAGCCATGGCCGGGGCTAGTGATCGTGGTTCCAGTCCTTCTAGGGGCATGTAGCGAGACCTAATCCCCCCCCCAAAAAAAATAGCTGGGCATGATGGTGCATGCCTGTAATCCTAGCTACCTGGGAAGCTGAGGCTGGGGATTGCTTGAGTCTGTGGTACTCTGGGCAACGTGAGCCTGCAGTTCCACAGGCAAAAATAGTAAGGCCTAGTCTCTCCCCTCAAAAAAAAAGAAATAAAGAAAACAAAATAGTCATTGGCAATAATTTTGGCCAACATGTTTCCATGCTAATTGACTGAAAAATATGGAATAGACACAGAATTGCATGAAAGAGGAGATTTAGTAATTTCATTTGAGCTACTTATTAGGTTTGTGATCTTGGGTAAATCACTTCACTTTTCTGAATCTGTTTCCTCCTTTTTAAAATTGAAACAGCAATACTTAGTTTTTAATATTATTCTAATCATTACTTTAACAGTGCGTACAATGTGGATGGCATTTTATCTGAACTCTTCACAATCTATAATCATTTTGCATTTATAACTATTACTGTTTTATATGTATCACCTCCTATTTAGGCCAAAAATAATTCTTTATCAGTTGAAAGGGATTCACACATTAAATCTTTGATTCAGCTTTGCAACAACTCTGGTAGATATGGCAGGGAGGTATGATTCCACTTTAGGAAACAAGAAAGTAAGTTTCCAGGAGATTGCAGTCATTTCTCCAAGCTCACACACCTAGAATTTTACATGGCAGACAGGAATGCAAACCTGGCACTTGTGAGTTATACAAGCTGTGTTCCTAAGTCAAGTGCAGGCTAAATACAAGGGCATAGTCTTGTACTAAGTCAGGACTATTACCTCATCCTTGAATTCACTTCCCCTTCCACTGCCAGAACCAGGATCTAGCATCACCCTTCATGAATAGTCAGCTCTCTAAACACAGCTGAATTTATTCACTATTTATTTGATTATATGCTAGGCTCATTGGCTTATCTGCTAGGCACTCTGCTAGGCACTAAGGTGCCATGATATGGTACCATGTATACAACTGTGTGTACAAGGATTTATAATACAGTTGGGAAAAAGAAGGAGGGGAGAAGGAAGGGGAGAGGGAAGTAAATGGTCATGGGCATAAAAATATTTTTTTAATTAAGATAAAATACAAAGAATTAGGTTTTGCTCAGATTATTCTCTATAGCGGTGCTCAGGAAGTTCTTGGCCCCAACTTCATCATGATGCTACTCTCAGTACTGGAAGGATTTTCTACCGGTGACTTGTTGCAGGATTTCTGGGTGGCTGGGGGAGAAATGTGAAGGTGTGCTTGATATGGCTGCAAAAGGCCATGTAGTGGGCTGCAGTGAGGTCGTGGGAAGCGAGCTAGCTTCATTTTCTGTTTATTTAGAAATGTTCTCCCTGCCCTTGGCTTAGAAACCAGCCATAAATTTTATGATCCTCATAGAAGACATCAGTTTTTTAGTGCTTTTCTCTATGGTATAAACTCATGGACACGGTCTGAAAATCAGAGTTATGCAACAGTGTTTCCAATTACATTTTCAGTTACATAAAGTTTAACAGCTCTAAGTAATAAGAGAAGAGAGAAGATATATTTGAGCATTAACCTTTTATCAGGTTCACTACCCTCTGTTTTGAGGAAAATTGAGTTCTTTACCCAGATGCATTTTGTTAAAATACAGAATATTAGCTGTCCTAAATTTTCTGATTTTTGGATAATTGGTATTGACAAGAATTCATTTCTTCCAGGCATATTTACCGTCAGATATTTGTAAATATTACATCACATGCAGTGGATATAAACATAGCAAATAGCTTCTAAAAATTTAGTGCTTGAGAAGCAGACTAACTTACTAACCCATATCGTATTATAAATAACTCAAACTGTTGATACTTTCTCATGATGGTGTATAAACCTACAGTTAATACATTATGACCACAGGCATGAAAAATGATCAGACTGGCCCCACAGTCTTTTGCAATGTTCTATTTCTTCTCTTTTTACATCATCTCAGAAAAAAAAATACTCATCACTATTGGAAACATTCTTGTTCATTTAAATTACATGATCAAACCCTTAATTTTGATTAATTTAAGAACATAATGACGTGGTAACACTTGCCAATGCTAAAATTCAGTTTGTTTCTCCAATCAGGCTCATTAAAAACAATCTATAAGAAGGAAATTTTTTTTTGAGACTAGGTCTCACTATGTTGCTTGGGGTAGTCTCAAACCTGCAGACTCAAGTGATTTCTAGCCTCAGCCTCCCGAGTAGCTGTGATTACAGGCGTGCACCACTGTGCCTGGCTATTTTTTTGGAGACTAGTTCTCACTATGTTGCTGGGGGTAGTCTTGAAACCATGGACTCAAGTGATTCTTAGCCTCAGCCTCCCAAGTAGCTGGGATTGTAGATGTGCCTGGCTTAAGAAGGAATTTTTTAAAAAAGATCATTCATTCTGAGGTTCTGCTGTCTCCACTCATTCTCTAAAGCTGTGTGTCTTAACATTCGGGGCAATCAGAAACTCCTTTTTAGAGGTAGACACCCTTTCCAGGATAGGGCACATTAGATAGAGATTTGCACAGAATCTGACTGCACAGAATCATGAGTGAACCTAGGATGTTCAAGTACAGTCTTGCCTTCCCAGCACAACAACAGAACCATAGAAAAGAGAAATTGCTCAAGTGAACTGGGACAAACCCAGCATCTATCAGCTTCCTCTCCCACTAACGGCTACTATGCAACACAAACTTTCAAAAATATATAGTTTCCAACTGGACAATTTTAGCAAATTGTTTGAGAGTTCTTATAAAATGTGACTGTCAAAACTGTTCTCCAAGGACCTGGCCTGGTAGGCAAACCTCTCACAGTGCCAGGGTAAAACTTGAGGGAATAATGCCAGTTCTTGTTCAGTGAGTCATCTGTGCCCAGATACTTGCTACAGTCTCCAGATTATGAGGTAAGTGCCATCTTTTTCATTTTGCAGACAGAAACTGAGACTTATGATGTTAAGTGGCTCACCCCATGTCACACCGCCTGAACATTCAAATCTGGGTCCTCTGATGATACTGGTGGCCATGAGTATGGGTGGTCTGGAGAAACAGGGCTGGTACTGCAACCCATGGAGATTCAGAGACAGGAAGGAACACCTTTGCGGAAAATGATTGGGATGGAGGCATGTGGTATATGTGTCTTTTTCACAGCTTCGCTGAGATACAATTCCTATGTCATACAACTCGTGTCTCTAATGTACAAATTTACTGGGTTTGAGCAACCATCACACTGCCAATTTTTAGAATGTTTTCATCACTTCAAAGCAAAAACTATCCCCTAAGGAACCGTGAATCTACTTTCTGTCTCTATAGACTTTTTTTATTTTCCTGTTCGACACTTCTATATAAAAAGAATCACGCAATATATGAATTTTTGCATCTGACTGCTGGAAGTTAGCATGTGTTCAGTGTTCATTCAAGTTGAGTCCTGTGTCAATGTCCTCTGCTCTCTATTGTTTTTCTCTTTTTCATAATTTCTTTTGTGTTTGCAATTTTAAAGCTACTTTCTCCATTCTATAAAAGTAATAATTGCTTAGTCTTTCAGTTTAAGCCCCCAAGGGAGAACAAATGAGATAATAGCTCTGTCTTCATGGGTTTGTACCTTAAATTCTCTGGTGGAATCCACGTGCTTTAAATGCTATTGCTGCCAGAAAGACTGTGTCTGTATCTGTGAGATCCTGGAGTCTGCTAGTGTTACCTTAGAAGGCAATGAGAATTTGCAACTGTGACTATAATAAGGTTACTGAGACTGAACAAACATATTTCTCTCATTCCTGTTCTTTGTTTATAAACCACTTCTTTATGGTCTGACATATCCAAAGCCCATCCATATCGTGAAAACCATTTATTTCTTCCCCCTTGTGTCTTTGGTTCCCTTTTCTAATGATTGAACACAGAAGTGCTAGCAATGAAATATCAATTTATATTCACATTTCCTCTCCCAATTACATTTTCATTGGTTCATGTATTTACACCATTTATTTCTGGGTCTGGTTCAAAGAGGCATTAGCATTTCTTATAGAAATAAAATTTTTATTTTTAAATTATTAAAATCAAATAAAGCACAGTAGTCAGACATCACCTGGGTGAGGAAATTCAAAGCTTAGAAACTTGAAGATATTGATGACAAAACATTCCTCCAATTCACATTGAGGATTCACATTAAAAAAAGAAAATCATCCATGTTGCTGAAGGAATCATGCTAAGAGAAATAAGCCAGAAAGAAAAAGAGAAATACTGGATGGCCTCACTTATATGAGGGATAAACGGAAAACACACAGATGAGAAAAATTTAAAATTAACTTTCAGCAGAATTGAAACATAAAGCATGAGAGGGGGAGGGGGGAATTAAGGGTGGGAGAACAACAAAAAATTAAGATGATGGTTCACCGGTGATAAGGCAGTAAAAGAATTCTAGGGTAGATAACTACGTAAAATAAAATAAATCACAAAAATTAATAAATTATTTTTAAAAAGGAAATACAAGTAATTTACCATAAATCAATAAATTTTGCATAAAAAAGAAAGTTATTTGCCTGGGTTTAAATATTAATTTAAAAGGAGCTCCCCATTTCTTTAATATTCTTTTTCCTCTCTCCTTTGACATGCTGTGCTGTTTTTCAGAAGTTCCTATACAAAATAGCCTTTTCTTGATCTTCTGGGAACATTGGCGCACTGTTCTTTAGGATGCCTCAGATTTTAATCAGTCTTAAGACTGGGAGATGCTATGCATTTTCAATCACAGCAAGGATCTATGTGGTAGTATAGTGGAAAGAGGCACACTTTGGAGTCATAAAAGAGTGATATCAATTCCAGATCTGCTAGTGAGAACACTTGTGTCCCAGACAAGGCACTTGTGCTCTGAATTTGCTACTTTCCCTGTAAAATGGAGAAAGTACCATCCTAGAGACTTGACTTAATATTCAAGTGGGATAGTATTGAATAAATTCTTCTCCCCCTAAAATATGTTCGTGTTCCAGCATCTAGAATCTATGTAACTATATTATGCAACATGGCAAAAAAAAAAATTAAGATTGCAGGTAGATAAAAGTTACTCATCAGTGCACTGAGAGAAGAGATTACGCTGGAACATCTCAGTAATGCAGGGTAAATAGTCAGTGTACCCGGGCGTGGTGGCGCACCTGTCATCCAAACGCTGGGAAGCAAGAGGCCTGGGGTTGCTTGAATTCACGGGTTCGAGACTACTCCAAGCAACATAGCAAGACCTGGTCTCAAAAAAACAGCTGGGTATGGTAGCTCATGCCTGTAATCCCAGCTACCTGGGAGGCTGGGACTGCGGGGATCACTTGAGTCCACAGGATACTACCCCAGGCAACACAGTGAGACCTAGTCTCCAAAAAAGAAAAATGAAAAATAAACAGTCAGTGTCCTTATATACGGAATAAGGATCAGGAGAGTCTGTAACAAAGTGCTATGAAGAGAAAGGCTAAATCAAACATTGCTGGTTTTGAAGATGGAGTCCCAAGCCAAGGAAGGCAGACAGCTTCCAAGAAGATGGAAAAGGCAAAGAAACAGATTTTTCTTAAGGTTTCCAGAAAGGAATATATCCTTGCTAACATGTTGATTTTAGTCCAGTGAGTTCCATTCTGTACTTCTGCTATCCAGAATAGTAGGAAAATAAATCTGCATTATTTAGAAACACTAGATTTGTGGTAATTTCTTAGAGCGACTTTTTCTATAGTCATAGAAAAGTGGGACAAAGAGAATAATGCCTCCCACAAAGATGCCAATATTGGAATCCCAGGAACTTATTATTAATGTGTTACATAGTTGGCAAGGAGGACTTGACAGATGTGATTATATGAATGATAATGAGAAGGGGAGGTGACCCTAGATTATCCATGGAGTCCACTATAATAATCAGTATCCTTGTAAATGGCAGGCAGGAAGATCAGAGTCAGAGAAAGGCATGGGGGCAGTGAAAACCAAGGTCAGAGTGATGTGGGATCATGAGCCAAGGATAATGAGTAGTCTCCAGAAAGAGCAAGGAAATATTGTCTTTAGGAGCTTCCAGAAAGAAAAGTAATCCTTCCAGCATCTTCAATTTAGCCCAGTGAGACCCCTTTAGCATTCAGACCTCCAGAACTATAAGATAATAATTTTGTGTTGTTCAAAGTCACTAAGTGTATGATAGTAAGTTAGAGTAGAAATAGGAAATGGTTACACTATGTAGTCCACTTCCCATTTGCACACCAACTTTTACCTTTCTTGTAACATCAAACTCTGTCAAATCTCTAACTCCCAATCTGCAGTTATCTTTCCAGTGTTTTCTGTATCTGGCTTAGCCCTTATTTGAGAGGAAATGGACACACTTTATCTTTGACTTCCCTCTTGTCTATCTTTCATGCTCTTCCGCCATAGTCTCACTCTGAGACTTGCCTTAGGTCTGTACTTCACTAATTTTCTCATAGACGTCTTCTCTTCTATTGTTTTCTCTTCTCATAACACACCCCGCACACTCAACTCTACATTCTAAAGAATGGGCAGCAGAGAGAGAGGCATGTTACACGCTTGGTCACTGAGGTGCATAATTGATGTACTTTCTGGCAACTAGGCAAGACCAGCAAGCAACCACTAAATGAAAAGAGTGTTGCTTTCACTCAAGACTAAACAGAGCCTCCTTGTCTTCTCACTTCAGTGCTCACATCTACAATTGTCAGCAAGCATTCCCCAATGCTTGACTGAACATGGGAGGAGGGAGAGTCTCAAGGCTTTGCTTACCATTCTGCTTTTCCTGTTCCTGTTCCTTCTCCACTAGGTTCAAAGGAATGTGAAGGCCCTCATCATTATCCACCTTCATCCTTTTAAGTGATAATATCTATGGCTGCTTACTCTCCTGCTCTGATCACCAGAGTTCAAGGCATCTTCTCACAATCTCCTTATACCTCTACTGATAAACTCATCTCATCTGTTCACCACCAGGAGGAAGAAGGGAAGGCACTGACATGGAGAGGGGCAGCATGACCTACCCTAGATCAGTAAGTAGCAGAATTGGGATATGTTTACAAGACTGAGACTGGTCTCTTCATTGGTGACATCATTTTCCTGCCACTAAATGGTGCTTATTTTCATTTGGGTGTTCTGTTTTAAAATAGGGTATTTTAGTCAAGGAAAGTTTGCTGATTATCTTCCATTTTCCTTTCTGAGAAGATTCTCCACCCTCTGGGAGGATACCAGCAGCATTTAACTTTGCCCTTGATCTTTGACTTCCCATTCTTGCCAATAGGGAACCCCTGGGAGGAGGTGAAGGATGAGGAAATGAGATAGGCATAGATGCAGCCCCACTCCCCCACCGTGGAGCCAGGGTTTTAGTTTTTATGTTCCTCCACTCTAAGCCTCTCTTTCTTCTCAGCTCCTCTCCCCTACAGGTCACTTTGAGTTCGGATAACCATGCTCTCCTCTTAGCCCCATCAGATCTAGAGATGATAATGGTCCCTGCTCTTGCTAGCTCTTCACGTTTCCCCATACTTCATTGATTTCCCTTAACTCCTTTCACCACCACCACCACCACCACCCTTGAATAATTTCATTAACTTTTCCTTCATTTCTCTGTTTTCTACCAGAATGAGGGTTAACACAGAAGATTTTTAAGGAGTATCTGTTTATTCATTTGTTGCTCTCCCTTGAATTCTTTTGCTCTCCTCAAATTTGCCAATGAGATTTCACTTTTTGTGGAATACACTTACTGTGGTGGAGCTACTGAGAGACCACAGTACCCACAGAATGCTATTCTCCCCCATTTCAAGATGCTCCATAAACTTCCAGAGGAGATTTCCACCAACATCAAGGAGAAAATACCATTCACACATGAAAGTTACAGAACAGACATTTACAGACAACAGCAGTACTCCAGGGTAACAAATTTAGTGGGTTAGAAAAGGCAGACCATTCTAGATCCTCTTTTGGTAAAGCTAATGTTGGTCCTGCATCTACACAAACCTTTTTAAATCCCATTAGGAGAAATGGCACTTAGCACCAAATAAAGTCTTGCTTTCTGTGGTCAGCCTAAGTGTACTGAACTGCATGACCTCTTTCAGGGAAGTTCTACGGTAAGTGAATCCTAGGACCCAGCCCTGTACTGCAAGAAGCACCCCTTCAAATCCCTAAAGGAATGTCTCTAGTAATCCACCAAAACACCCTTTCAAGGCCCTAGAGGAACATCTCTAGTGACCCACCAGTGGTCTCAGGAAATCTATGGGAGGGTCCTAGGCATAGTGGTTTTGGAGTCTTTACCACCTATCCTCCAGTGCCACATCTTCTTCTTCCCATACTGCACCCAAGTCATTGAGAAGTTGTCAGTGAATGTATCTCCAAGCAACAGAGGCCCATCAAAGCACAAGGAAGGCCTGGACAGTGTCAGCTTGTCATTCTTAGCAAAAACTCTGCTACAAGACAATTACCTGTAGCCATTGTGATCCAGATAACTCCAATGTTATTGTTATTCTCGGCAAAATTGCTTTAACTTCCTAAAGCTTTTCCAAGTCTTTTATTTCCTTAGATCCACCTTGCAAATTTATACTGTTGGCAAGACTACTGTTATCCTGTTTTCTCAGAAAGACTAGGAAACTGAGCTCATGAGTTAAGCTCCCAAAGCTAGCTGTTGGCAGGACTGGGATTGTAAGTCAGGTCTTCTTATATTCCTTGCCTCCTGATCACCTTCTTTTCACTAGATTAGGTCTCATAGAATACTGTTTTAATTATACAACTTATCAATGACTTTTTTGAAATTGTTGCTAACAGTATTTTAATGGTATTCTTATTCATGCTACTATTATAGGAAATTCCAAATCATTTACACATCCTCAGGTTTGTTTTTTTTTATTTCAATAATAGTTTTAATGATAGGTTCTTTTATTGATCAGAGTCATTTATTTATTGTGGTCTCATTTATTTATTTTTGCTTTTGTTTTCCTTGCTATTGTAGTCAAGTCCCTGAATCCACAATGTGATACCACCTCCATCCATGAGAATGCCCATTATCAAAAAGACTGAAAACAAATGTTGGTAAGAGTATAGTGAAAAAAATTATTGTACACTGTTGGTGGGAAAGCAGGCTAGACCAGCCTCTAAGAAAACAGAATGGATATTTATCAAGATATTAAAAGTAGATTTGCCATAAAATCTAGCCATCACACTCCTAAGAATCTATCCAGAGCATATAAATACTCTAATTCAAGGATGTATTTCCACCCTTCCCTCACTGTAGCAGTATTGACAGTGGACAACTTATGGAAGTAGTAGTCTAATGCCTAAGGTCAGATAAATGAATAAACAGGATATGGTACACACCCCCAAAGGAATACTACTCAACTCTCAAAAAGATAAAACCTTTCCATTTGCATTAATATGAATGGAACTGGAAGGGATTATACTAATTTATACAAAGAGAAAGATGATGGGTGATTTTGCTCTTATGTAGAATACAAAGAAACAAAGCAAAGGTACAGACATAAACCAAGCAAAACAACCTTTGAAATATGACTGCAGAACTGAAGCTACCACAGGTGATAATAGGGAAATGGTAATAAAGGGGAGAGACCCCAATGGACTATGGTGAGAAATTATTAGGGTTTTAGGGGTGGGCATGTTAATATACATCTAAAGAGGAATAAACCTATACCCCTAAAATATATAGTATTTTAAACAACTGTTATCTCAATAAACATAAGAAAGCTTTATGGTCTTTTAGTTGAAAACATATTATTTAACATTAGAAGTACAAAAGTAGTGTGGTTATTGTTTCAACGTGGTACATAAAACCCAAATCCAGCAGAGAAAGCATCACTAGTCATTGCATTGAGCCCTGAATTATACTACAATCTGGCCCCCTAGCCTAGAGTGTGAACCTCTATAAGTTGATAACTCACTGAACTTGGAGCTCTCCACAAGGAGCTCTAGACTTGCTATGGATTTTTTTTTTTTTTTTTTTTGAGACTAGGTCTCACTATTTTTGCCTGTGTAACCGCAGGCTCTCGTTGCCTGGGGTACCACAGACTCAAGCAATCCCCAGCCTCAGCTTCTCAGGGAGCTGGGATTACAGGCGCGCACCACCACACCCAGCTGTATTTTTTTGGAACTAGGTCTCGCTACGGGCCCCAGGCGGGACTGAAACCGCGATCCCTAGCCCCGGCCGCTTCATAGGCTGAAGCTTACAAGCACGAACCACCGTGCCCAGCCTAGACTTGCTATGGATTAAGGGCTTCCGTGGAATGATCCAGGCAAGAGGCCTATTATCAGTCTTATCAAGGACTGTTTTCCACTGTGTCATAAGTGAATAACTAGCCTCAGTTAGTGAGATCCAAGCTTCTTCCTTTGAACTTCCTCTACCTCCAGAGCTCTGCATATCATATGTACTGGCACTAAATGTCCAAGGGATAAAGAAGTTTCACTGCCATTGATTGTATTCCTCCTCAATGATGGAGCAAAGGGCATTAAGTATTGAGGAAGCTGGAACCACCTCAATAAATGTTCATTAGGTATAAAAGATATGTGTGCATATATATATATGCATATATATATATATATATTTATGTCCATGTATGAGCTGTGAGAGGAAAAGAAGTAAGTTGTTCCTGTTAGCATCCCTAATTTTTTTCACTTTAAAGTGGTCACCATGAGAAATGTGAAATTCAAACAGGACACACACATTTCCCAATCTCCACAACACACTTGAAACCCCAAGAGTTGGGAAGTCTCAGGTGATGTTCTATCCACCTCAGCACCAAAATGGAAGGATTGCTCTTCAACAATCTCTGACCTCACTACCTAGACCCTGAATATAGATAGACAGGGTTCAACCTCTGTTCTGACGAATGAGGTGAGTCATTAGACAGGAAAATGTAAGAAAAAGAATGTTTATTATTTAATCAACTTCACCTTTCATGATTGTTACTGGAAACACTTCTTCCCCTCTTTTTTTTTTTTCTTTTTTCATCTGAATACCTTCATCACTATACATGAGAAAAGAGGATACACACTTGAGTTGGGGGTAAGGAGGCAGTAGGACCAAACATCAGCAGGTTAGAGTAAATTACATTTCTTGGGGCTAATCTTGGAAAGCGGGTGAGGAGACAAGATTTCACAGAGCAAGGCTGTAGTGAAGTGGGCTCATGCCTAGAATTTGTGGGAAGCAGCTACTGAAACTGAAACACCTCTGGCGTGAAGTGGCTGAGACTCTAGAAATTGTAATGAGCCAGCTGTAGGGTGCGAGAAAGGAAAACAAGAGAGAGACCTAAGCTGCAGAGGCTGAGAGCTGACTGAAAGCATGCACCAGTAGCAGCTTCATCCTCCCAGCAAACAATATTTAAAGAGCCAAGAGAATGTTTTACAACCAATTAACCAAGGGAGACAAATGGCTAGGGTACAATAAAATTGGGTAAAATATTAGTTCCCATGAGATAATTGGGGGCAGGGGGGATTCATCCATAAATTTGTTGGTATCTCCCACGAAATGTTTCTTAATGTAAACATTGGAGGAATGGTGACACTGCTGCCCACCTGAAGTCAATCATGCCATTCTATCTTCAGTGATCTGAAGACAGATAAGAGTGGAATGAAGTTTTCTTCATTCACAGCACAAGTCCTATCGGCCTTAGCTCTCAGCCTCTGACAAGAATTGAGGTGTCCAATGTTCACTTTGAAATTGTTTGCCTTGCTTTCCCTCCCTACCTCCTTCCAGTCAAATCCACTTTGCTCAAGTGGGGGGGGGGGTGTAAATATACAGGAAATATGTGCATTTCCTGGTGAACTGAGATGGTCAAACTGCATCCCCTTCAGCCCGTCCCTGCACACTGGCTGGGACACACGGAGGGTAGTTATAGCCTGCCTATCAGGATGCATTCATCTGAACCCAGTGCAGTCACCATTCCTAGAAAACCTGGAGGCAGAACTATGGGGTCTGTATTTCTACAAAGCATGGAATTGGAAAGTCAAGAAGACCATTCAAGTTCATTAGGAGAAAGTGATCTTTGTCACTGATGCTGCTTCGAAAAAAAAATCAAAGTGAAAGGTTATAAGATTTTAATAGAGGCTTGGAAATGATATATAAGATTGGACTAAGATATTGAAGTTCTGAGAGGGGCACAAGGTTGAGAGGGACTTGAGAGAACCGCTGAAGTTTAAGTAGGGTTTAAAAGTAGACTAATTTCACCAGATTGGGGAGAAGAGGGAAGGAGAGAGGAGGCTAGAGGACTATTCTAGGCAGTGGTGGAAGTTTATGCTAGGGTTCCCCACCACAACACTAATGACATTTGGGGCTTAAAACATCTTATTGTAGAGAGCAGTCCTGTACATTATAGGATGTTTAACTGCATTTCTGGTCTCACTAAATACCAATAATGTCCTACCCTTACCAGCCACTTTGAAAAAAAATGCCCCCATAGATTACCACAAGTCCCATGGGGACTAGGTGTAGGTATTTTGGGGGGTTGATGTTCCATGAGGCTAGAACCCTGTGTTTACAGGTAATAGTTTCCAAAATGAGACCAAGATCAGGTTGCCCAATAATTTGTGGCCAGGAAGCAGAAGGGGTCTAATGCTTATCGTGGACTTGACACTGTTCCTATGCTCCAGAAACTCAGATGGGAATTTGAAACATAAATGACACAGTCTTGTCCAAGTTTCAGAAAGAAACTCAGAAGTCATACTGATAATGGCGTTAAGAGGGAAAGTCTGGGATTAGAAAATGCAGACGGTTGATATGTCCAGTAGAAAACAAATACACCCACCCTGTCTCCTCTTCCTCCAGTCTGCAGACCCTCTATGGCTCTTCTGCTAGGCACTTCCTCTGAGGCCCAGCCTCAACGCAGACCCAGAACACCTTCCTCTGAAGGCTGATAACACCTGCAGTTTTGCCCCCCTTATTTTAGCAACAATTCTTGAAGCAGCCAGAAGCTTACATCCAGAATCCTTTTCAACTGTTTGTTGTGTTGTTGCTAACGGAGCCTGAGGTCTAAAAGGGGTTCCCAGGGTGTGTTGACTAGTTATCCTGCTACCAGGGAGCCAGGGACATGGCGTGCATAGGGGCTGCTTGGCTTAAGTGCTGAGGTCAGAGCTGATGGTTATTTAAAGCCTGCAGTACTAGTGTCAGCATTGCTTTGGCATTTTTTTCTTTTTAATGATTCAAAGGGCCTGAGCAATGGCTGATTGATTCTTCCACTTAGCCCTGCTAATTTCGGGTTGGGCTACAATTATTAACAGCTGTTGCAATTTCCAGCTTCCCAGGCAAAAATGGGGTAACTTAGGGAGTTTGCCTGGGGTCTGTCAGGATTTTGGTACTTGGTCTTCTTTGGGAATGAGACCTAATAGGAAGTAGGTTCAGGATTTCTACAACACCTGGGACAAGATGTTCCTTATTGTGAAGTTTATGTGTATTCAACAAATATGTAGGAAATATCTGCTGGAGAGCAGGCAATGAAGAGAGCTTATTCCCCTCCCCACAGAATTTACAGACACAATCACCTCCAAAGATGGTACCCAATGGAACCCCGCCCTTCATTTACTTATTAAGTTGTTTCATCAGCTACATGTGGGGCATAGTCTCTGTGCATATGTAATAATCAGGTGTATACAGTGAAGGAAGGGCATGTTCCCTGGCCCAGCGAAGTTTATAGACTGTATTGATTAGCCGAGGGCACAAAAAAAAAACTATCCTATTATGAGATAATGGTTATAATAAATTGTCTTATATGTGTAGTAAACAAGAACATTGAATAGAAATATATACACTCACTCTGGGAACCACTAATAATTTCCAGAACAGGATTTACTTACCAAGAGCTGAGAACAGATCTGTTTCTGTGTAGTACTGGTTTTCTGCTGCTTAGTACAGTGCCACTCACAGTGGACACTCAAGTATTTGTTTAATGAATGAGATAATAGTTATGCTGACATTTGGAGGCTCCATATGTCTAATCTAAAATCCTTCTAAAACTTCCAGTGGTCACGAGTATCAGCGGAGGTACATATAAAATGTCAGAACCCCTACTTTTTCCCTAATAATCACAGAATAGTGAGCTGCAAAGACATCCATCTGAGCCATTGCCTTCAAAATAATTCCTTAAGGCAATGCGCTTGTCAATATTATAACCAAATAAGGGAGTCTTTTCCTTGATTGTCCTTCAAAGTTAGAATATGGAAAATAAGCATGTGGTAGACTTTGAGTCTGAGCCTTAATCCCCTTTACTTGGTTCTGTTGGAATTCTCAAAATCCTTTGCAAAGTTCTGCTCAAAGATGGGGAAATTTCTAATGCTTGAAGCTCCATGAGACTAGCAGTTATGAAAGTATGGTGATGTTGCCCTTTTAACTCCAGGCAAATCTCTTCCTTTTTGTACTGCCACCACCTTTTCCACCCTGCCTCAATATCCTAAGCACAGAGAGGATCAAATGAGACCATCACTGAGTGATTTGTAGAAAGCCAAAGGCTGTACAAATGCTCAACCTAATAAAATTTACCAAGCCCCACACTGGACTACAAGAATGATCGCTAGAACTAGGCTTCAGCATCAGTTTATTACTGTCTTGCAATCATTCCAATCCGAGTAGGTTCACCATTGGCTCTAGCAGCATAAAGAAAGTCAGAACCCTTGCCTTCATCCTCACAGGATATTTAATAGTGAACAGGAAAAACCAACTGTCAAAAAACCAGTAACTTGAGCCTCCCCACTACCCTGAGGGTGACACCACCTTTCATCCCCTCCCTCCTAGGCCCAGGTATGCCTGTTTATGCAAACACACACTCATTGGTCCCGGGGGTACATAATCCTGGGGAGGGTGCAATATCGCAGATAGTGGTCATAGAGGCTAAGGGCAGAAGTCTGTGGCAATCCTACGCTTACCCTCACTTGGAAATGACAGGTATGAAAACACTCAGTGTAGCACAAACAAATACTGGCAGAGTTAAATAAATTCCCTCTGAAAAACTCTTTAAAGTCTTGCATGAGACTGACAAGGAAAGACCTAAATGGGATAAGATTTAAATTGTGTTCTCTTAGTTTTCTGTGTCTATGTAACACATCACCATAAATGTAGTGACTTAGAGTAAAGGCTACTACTTTCAGTTTCAGATGGCAGAACCCAGGCACATCACAGTTGAGTCCTCGGCTTAGGGTCCTATAGGCTGAAATGAAGGTCATTAGCTGGGCTATGTTCTCAATGGGAGCGCCTAAGCTCCTTGTCCTCTAGCCAGTGTGCTAGCTGGTAGAATTCAGGATCCTTCAGGGGAGGGGCAGGAGTGCTTGTCAACTTTTAAAGGACTACTCTCAGGTGTAGATGTCACTCTCAGATCCTTGTCACCTGCTCTCTCCATCATCAAAACCAGTGCCAAACAGGGAGGGGGAAAAAAACCCCTCTCTTATTTTCATTTTGGATTTCATTTTTTCAGGAAGAATCCATATTTTTTTAGGGGTTTCCCTGATTACCTCAGCTCTACCCTTTCTTAAAAGCTAGCTGTGCCACTACTGGTGGGTGTGCAAACTGGTCCAGGCACTATGGAAGGCTGTGTGGAGGACCCTCAAACAGCCTGAAAGTGGAACTACCATTCGACCCAGCAATCCCACTACTGGGAATCTCCCAAAGGATGCAAAAACACTAATGCATAAGGACACCTGTACTTGCATGTTTGTCACAGCACTATTTACAATAACCAAGCTATGGAAACAACCCAAATGCCCCAAAACTCATGAATAACTGAAAAAAATGTGGTATATTTACACAATGGACTATTATGCATCAATCAAAGAAGACAAATGTATGTCATTTGCAGCAACATAGATGGAACTAGAAGGAATCATCTTAGTGGAAATTAGCCAGAAAAAAAAAGAGAAATATAGGATGGTCTCAGGTATATGAGGGAGTTAGGGAAAACAAACAGACAAGAAAAATTTAAAACTGCAAACAGAACTGAAGCATAGGTCAAGAGAAGGGGAAGAGAGTAAAATCGGGCAAAGGGAAGGGCACAAGAGATAAAGAAAGCACACAGGTGATAAGGTGATAAGGTGAGAATATCGGGCTAAACAAAGATGCAATGTTTATATATGTGTGTATATATATGTGCGCAATCAAAAAATAAATAATAATAAAAAAAAGAAAACTTTTCAAAAAAAGTTAGCTGTCAAATAATCTAATCACAAGAGTTATGATCCTATCGTATTCACAAGTCCCACTCCCACTTAAGGGAGGGGAAGTGTAGGGTTTGTTCATCAGGGAGCAAGAACCTTGGAACCATCTTAGAAATCTGTCCCGCACACACCACCAGCTCCTCATTCAAGTCTCCCAGAACCCTGCAAGCAAATCCCTCTATGTCACCTCTCCTGCAATAGGTAGATGGTAAGTTTTGCTGGTTTCTACTCTGCTCCCCAGGCAAGCATCCTGTCTGGTGCCCTGATTCTTTCTGGGTCATGAGCATGGAAAGAAGGAATATATACTTAGTACCTGATTGAGTTGTAAATACCAGCCCTTCCTACATTGCCGTGTGGGTTCTCACAGAAACCTGTGGCATGCATGTTGATCAGGGGGTTTCATGACTGGAAATACAAGCTTGGTCCTCAAAGTCATTCAGTGAGGAGACCTGGAGTCAGCACTTAAGCCAGCTCTGCATCACATCCAATCTTCCATGCACAACACTGGGACTTGCCAGAGCTCAAACACCTGGACAGCCATGACACTTTGCCTCCCCTCTCATTCTCCAAGACTGCCCGTGTCTTCTTCCCAATGGCAAGCCTGGGAATTCTAAAAACACATCTTCCTCAGCTGGGGTGAATTTGTTTCCTGGAGAAGAACAGGGCCACATAGTCTGGATTTTCAGATTTAGTCCTAGTTTCAAGGAGGTTGTCCCAATGACAGCTCATGCCTTTGACAATGACTTTGAACCTTTCTTGACTGCATTTAAAATTCAGAGACCATGATCAGAGATAGAGGAAATTTCTCATTTCTCTTTGAAAGGAGATTACTCTTCTAAATCTGAAGCGTATAATAGTGCTTATCTCAGGAAAAGTGTTTCTATCTACTATGTATGAAGAGTTCATTAATAGTGTCTGATCAGCATGGATTAAGTTCCTTTTCTACCATTTGTAAGAAAAGAGAGATTTGTAAGCTGCAGGGAATCCTTACGAGCAGCTGGTTTCACACATATCAGATGTGATGTGATATGATGTAATGTCATGTGATGTGATGTGATTCTAATAATTGCTCTCTCATGTTGACATTTTTCCTGCTTGTGATCATCTTCAATCTTAAGGAATTAAAGTGTTTCTAAGATAAATACAGAGCTATTGTCTAGATGAGTTATTGTCAGTGTGAATTATTTAATCTTAATGTTATCTGGAGGGGGTGATCTAAACTAGCACTCCTTAATCTTTTGTTGATGGTTTTCACATCAAAGTAAGCACGGAAAGTTATATGTGTAGGATATGCTGGGGTAATTAGAAGAAGATGATCACAGTAGGAAGTCACTGCCTTGACACGTTGATGACTTCCCAACCAGCTTCAGGCCCTGAGAACTGAAGGATAGAGGATGTCCACATATTCACAGAGCATTTGACACATGGACACACACAAAGACACTCCTCTTGACTCAACAGAGTGCTTAATCACTCTGGAGTGATCATGCTAATGGAGTGTGATCAGGTGTTTAGTGAGTGTTAATGACATGCCAAGCAGTGGATCTAGAGGTTGGCAACATGGAGGTGAAAAAGCACTACCACATCCTTCCCAAAATAACTCAGTTATTTTGTAGCTAGTGTATGCAGATACAAGGTTTACCTTTAGGAAGGAAAAGCATTTTCACCTCTTGTGCAAATCCAATTGGTTGATAACAGCCACTGAAAAGTCAGGTGCAGTTTCTGAGGGCTCCAGTTTAAGAATGAAAAAACTAAGCTATAGTTGCCATGTGGAGAGATAGGGAAAGTCACATAGGCATACAAGCTGCATCCTGGCCAAACTTGTTTCTTTAACTTTACTATAAGATATTGAGAGTCCACTCTAGGTTCCACTTTCAATTGTGACATATTATACATGACTATACTGTGTTTTCATTATCCTCCCTAGTAATTACCATTGTGTTTAGTAATCAACCGCACTGATTTACGCAAGTTACTTTCAAGTCAATCTCTCCAGCACTTTATAACAATAGCTTTGAATGGAGTTATTTCCTGGGAGAATGTTAAATGTTTCCGAGTTCAGATAGCCAAGGAAAGGCGGCTCCCTGCATGTAAGGGAAGAGAATAAAAAGTTTTCTGGCAGCTGGACCAAGATAAAGTGTTCAAATAACTGTTGTAGTGGCTTGAGAGTGAATGGGAGTAACTCACTGCTTCCTGTCTAAAATTGTCCTGTTGGATGCATTCAGCTGCCTTACGCAGCACACTTTTAATTACTGATATAAATCCTGATAGAGTCCTCAAGGGATCAAAAATAACCTTTAGTCATTTTGTCTGCAAACAATAGCAGGCTTGCAAAGGAAAGGTAGCTGGTGCGAACAATTCCAAGGGAATTGCTCCTACAGTCTGGAGGACCACTCAGCTGGTTGTTCACAGATCTGGGTTCCAACCCAATGTTTCTAACTCACTAAGACATACTCCAGAATCCCATGTTTTACTGACTAAATGCTGGACATAAAGCCGAGGAGGGAATTGAAGGAAGAGCTGGTAGACAATTCTGTGGCCTTATGTGATAGTTAAAGAAAACAGTCCCTTAGGTGGTGTGTTTTTTTGTACCAAGTGCTTTAGGCTCTTTATCTCAAAGCAAAAGAAGCAAATAGAATACAAAAACTCTAGATACCAATGCAAATAGTCCATGGCTAGAAAATTTCAAGTTTATAGATTAAAAAAGGGCAGGGTCCATGAGAGTTGATGCTAGATTTGTCCCTGTCATCATTCCAGACCTGACCACTAGATCTAGCCAAAACCAGGGATAACCTACCCACCAGTAAGCTGGCCCTGAGAGGAATGCAATAGGTATTAGGTGCTACCAACTTAAATGCTTCCTCATGTGACTATAACTTCTTAGGGGGAATGGTGAAATGAAAGACTAAATCCTTATTTCATGAGTAAGTTTAAATTCATTTTCCATTGTAATTGAACTGGGAGATTGAAATCCATTCTCTATTAAAAACATTGGTAGAGATTGGAATTCTTCTGAAGGAGCTAATTCCTTTAAAAATAAATATACCAGAGTGCATGTGTGTTAACAAGACAAAGACAGAGAGAGAGAGAGAGAGAGAGAGAGAGAGAGAGAGAAAGGCAAGCCAATTTCAGAGGGAAAGTGTGTGGAAAGTAGACCCTGAATGCTATATTTCTTTGGGGGTTGATTCGTCATCACTTTAGCCCAGACTCAAAGTTGTCTTTCATTAAAGTTGCCTTTCATTTAGTGTGGAAAGAGCATAGCAAGTTCACCCCATCTATCATATGTTCCAGAGAGACATCTGTTTACAAACAGATTATTAACTGGATGTAACTGGGTTCTTTTAAGAAACATGGTAACTTCAGAGAGAATTCCTAATACTCGCTTCATATATGTAAATCTACAATATGAATTATGATAGAAACAGAAAGCCTAACTCCATTGTCAGTGGTCAAAGATTTGAATTATTTTTCCACCACTAAAAAAAAAAAATGAAAACATCCCCTACATTAGGCATTGACATTTGTAGGGTCTAAATGCATAACTGCAAGTGTGCCAAGGATGGGAACCAGTTAGTAAATCTGCAACAGGACAGGGGGTTTCTGACTCTCTAGTAGGTCTAACAGTTCAATGTTTGCTGAGCTAGTCACTCTGAGGCTCTCAGTCCTTATTTTGGCTTCCTTGGCATCTGAATGCCACCTAGGATATCACTTGAGGCCAAGTGATAAATTACACTATTTGTGAACTTTGTGGAATTATTTGCATCTCCAGGGGTTACTGGATGGGGCACTTAACAAGACAGAGAAGGGATGCCTGTATGGAGGCACTAGAACCTCCAAACTGACTTCCCATGAAGACTTATGTTGCCGGTTAAATGGGATTTGTAATCATAGACCCAAACGATGCCCTAATTTAGGTGTCCTCAGCTATTGTTTGGGATGGAAAGAGTATGGTTTCCTGGAGCGAGAGCATTCCTGCTCTCACCACAGATGGAGGGCAAGCTGGCTCTGCTAATGCAAAGCACAACACAGTAATTCTCAACTTTTTTCCAGTATTAGTCTTCATCTCACCAGAGGCTCTTGAAGACATTTTGTTCTTCATCAATCCTCACAAAATTTTAATACCACAGACACACTGTTTATCTCTGTAGACATTGATTGTGTCCCCATATTTTATAAAGCATGAGCGCTTTTGGCCTCTTTCTCCACTGGGGAAGATAGCACTCCTGCTGAGAACAAGTGCTGTTTAGATTTGCAGCTCTAAGTCGATCAACCATTCATCTCCAGCATGGGCAGCAGCAACATCACCTGGGTGCTTCTTGGAAAGCAGAATCTCAGTCTCTTCCCCATTTGAATTATTCTCTACATTATGACAAAACCCTCAGGAGATTCACATGCTCATGGTCAAGTGCTGACAGAAGAAAGAGCATGCACGGTCATAGGGACTGCGTGATCTCTGAATGCAGCCTGCTGCACCTCTCCATAGCCATATTGAACAATTTTTCTCCATGTTATTAAATTCAAGTTGGTCCCCCTTGAAGCCTTCCTGTTGCTCCTAATTCTATCCCAGGGGTGAAGCAATGGACAAAGACTCATCTCAGGAAATAGACCAAGTAACCTGGGAAACCCACTGGGCTTCAGCCAATCAACAAGAGACACAACACAGACACACCCAAAGCCCAAACCCCCAGTCCTTGCCCACTACACCATAAAAGCATCTGCTTCTTGCCCTCCCAGTAGCAATCCATTCAACACCTTTCTCTACTCATAGAGCTTTCCTGTACTTCTCATCTGCCAATAAATCTCTTGCTTTTCTGCCCAACTCGGGTCTCATCATTGAATTTTTCTCCACCAAAACAAGTACTGAGTTCTTGGGGCCCAACTCCTGAATCTCAAGTTCAGTTCATTACTTCCAGCTTCCCTTCCCCTTACCTTTTCCTTTCTCTTCTTCCTCTCTCAACTCAGGGCTGTACTGAGAAAAGAAGTTGCTGAGATGGCTCAGCTCCAGTGAAAGATGATGCCCTGCAGGAGATTTTTCCAATTTGATTGTGCATCAGAATCACCTGGGGGTAGGGGGGGAGTTAAACTGTAGCATATTGGGAGTCTCCCAGAGTTCATGATTCAATATATCTGGGCTAAGGCCCCAAATTTGCATTTATAACAAACTTCCAGGTGATACTGTTGTTGTTGTTCATCCAAGGACCACACTTGGAGAGCCAATGGTCTGGGGCTTGACTGGTCTCAGCTGAGTTATAGCTCACAGCCCTCAACCTTAATGTTGCACACAACCCAAAGGGACCTGTTTCGGCACAAGCCCAGGAATGTTTTAGCCATCTCCCAGACAGTGAGAAAGAAAATGCTAGATTATCACAACTTATTCCCTAGGTACAAAGTGACCCCCAACTTTGACTTGTTATTCTGAGAAGGGGAAACTAGAGAACGTAAACAAATGCTCTGCTTACAGGTATAGGTAACTAGGTGTCCAAAGCAACCTGAACCTTGTAGTCAAAACCCAACCTATCTAAAAATAGATCTACCATATGACCCAGCAATTCTGCTCCTGGGTATCTACCAGAGGAATATAAAGCACGAATTTGAAGGGACATATGGAAGCTATGCACTCCTATGTTATCTGCAGCACTATTTAAAATAGCCAAGTTACAGAGACAACTCAAGAGCCCAACAATAGAGAAGTGGATTAAGAAGATGTGATATAAATACAGAATGAGTTATTACTCAACTCTGAAAACAAAAGATGAGTTCTTGCCATTTGTGACAAGATGGGTAGATTTTGAGCAGATAATACTGAGAGAAATAAGTCAGAAGGAGAAAGACAAATACTGATGGTATCACTCATATGTGAAATATGAAGAAAAAGACAAAGGAACTGACAAAACTGAACCAAAATCAACCCTAGAAATATGACAGCAGATTGGGGGTTACTAGAGGGGAAGGAGGTAAGAGTGGAACAAAGTAGGCTGAGCCCAGTGGTCTATGGTAAAGGACTATGGATTCTTGGATAATGGGGTTGGGTGAGGAGGTACCATACATCTGAGGAGATGTGAACCTATTCCCATAAATCATGTACAGTGTCGTAAACCAATGTTACCTCAATTTAAAAAAAGGAAACAGTGCCCACGCATATTATTTACCCACAGGAAGGGAGGTCTGCCATGCGAAGGCTTCCCAAATTCAGGTTTCCCAAAAAAATCAGAGGAGGCCTATTCTGGCAAGAAACAGCTGCTTTCTGCAAGAAGCAAATTCCATAAATTGAATTAGCTGTAGCCTGCTTTATATATAATCATAACTATTATTATAATGATTATTATTATAATACATTAACTGAAAGTTTAGAGCAGAAAGAAATATGCTCGAGTCTGATCAGTATAAATTATACATTGAGTTCTGACACAAGATATTTTTTGAATTTTATTAATTATTTAATGATCTTGTATAAAATATCTAATGCTTTAGAATTTACACAGTCTGTAAAATCAGTATCTCTATGAAGGCTACTTTATTTTAGTTGAATTTGCTTATTTTCTACTTTGTAGCCTCTGTTAATGGTAGTTTTTAAGTTCTTCTCAAAGCCCTTTCCTTATTTCTATTTTCAAGTGACCGTAAATCAAAGCCATTTAAGTCTTAATAGAGGTTAGTGCAAACTTTGCCAACGCCAATTCCAAGGAAGTCTGATTAATTGAATAATTTCCATTGTATAAAATCACAGGAATCTTAAATTAAGAAGCAAACCTTTCCTCCACTGTAACTTCATAAATTTCCTAAATAAAAAGGAATGGGGGAAGTTTTCACTTGAAACAAATTAAATTAACCCATCTTGTAGCATGTTCCTTTAAACCCTTAGAAATGTGATCTGATCATAAGCAGTCTATTACATTTGTCAGAATCTGAATTAATTGCTTATTAAACACATACAACAGGAATGGTCCCTAGAAATAGTTCACAAAAGTTTCCCAAATACTAATACAAATATTAAAAGCAATATATACTTTAAATATCTCTGCTTCACTGCTGTTTCCAATTTCATTTTATTTTGTACATTTTATTTTATTTGTTTCTTATAACTTTTTTTAATTGATTGCATATATATTTTTTCACAGTGTTGTATACCCCAAGGTTCTCCCACCATCCTGTCACCAGTGAAGTGCCATCCTGATTTCCTGCGCCCATCATTTCCCAACTTCCTTTTCTTTTGCTTTATGCTTTAGTTCTACTGTCAGTCTGTTAGTTTTTACTTTTTCTTATCATTTTTTTGTTTGTTATCCCTATATCCCACATATAGATGAGCTCATACAGTATTTCTCTTTTTCTTTCTGGCTAATTTTCACTACCATGATTCCTTCTAGGTCCATTCATATTATCACAAAAGCATCAAATTTGTCTTTTTTGGTTGCAGATAAAATTCCATTGTGTATATATACCACAACTTTCTGATCCATTCATCTGTTTGGGTTGTTTCCATAAATACACCACTCATTCCTATTTTAAAGATAAGGAATCTGGAAATCAGAGCAGTACACACACTTGTCCACTATTAGCAACGTGGGTTGCATCTTCTCATTTTTCCAAAGGCTCATGACCTGGATTGTGGTCCAGGGACTGGCAGCTGCAGTCCCTGGAGACTTGTTGGAAAGGCAGAGTCCTAGGTCCAACCAGATCTTATACATCAGTACCTGTCTGAATGTAATCCCCAAGAGATTTGTGTGCACACTGGAGACCAAGACATTCTGCTCTAAGTCCTTCTGCTAGAGCAATGAAGGAGGCACCGAGCCTCTACCCTTATTAAGCACAGGCTCAGAACCTTCTTAATTTGTTTCCGTGGCTCAGGACCCAGGAATCTTGTAATATTTCAGATCCTGTCACCCCTCTCCCCTGAATCATCAGCAGCTGGGTCTTAACCAGAGACTGGAAACCACTGTGTGTGGTTAATTCCCAAAGGAGATGAAATTGGAGGGGAAATATATCACCTTAGAATTGGGGAGATCATGAAGAAAGCTGTCTACCGGAATTAAAACACCTGAAAAGTGGTTCCTATCACTTGTGTTCTTTATCCCAAAGGCTTGTGGTAAAGACCAGAAAGCACTGAACCCTGCCTCCCATAGTGCATTTAAAGGTAGATGCATTTTTTAGAAGAAAGATATAGTCTGCTATAAGACTTGCCGTGTATCAAGACTGACGTAGCATAACAAAGGTTCTGTTTGTCTACATTTGAGTTGTTGTCTCCACTTGCCAGGTGAAAAACCTGATGTGAAGTCATTTACCTATAAAATCTATACCCAATGTTAACATTTAATAGACGCCTGATTAGATTAATTTTATATCTAAGATCTTTCTATGGACTGATACATACCAAGCAAAATGAGAAAAGATTTCCACAGAGAATATTATTTTTCCTAAAAACAACGAATGTTCCCATGAGAAGGGAACTAGGTTTGGTTAGAGTCAGGTCTGGGTTTGAGCCCCAGCTGCATGATTTTCTACCCATGTGACCTTGACAGGTATTGTCACCAATCTGATTTTGAACAGTTTCATCTGAAAAGCAGGAAAGGGATCACTTTTCAGTTAAGGCTGGTAGGAAAAAGAACAAGTGGCAGAAATGATGAGGAAAATGTAGAAATGATGGAAGCTTGGGGCTGTACGAGACACAACCTAGTGGATGGACTGAACAGGAGACCCTGAAATCCAACTGGAACAGATGAGGAGGCTTTTGAAAGACAGAGAACAGAAAGGCATTCTTAGTTCAATAAACAAATGCCAAGCCATAAAGGCTGGTTCGTGACACTGGGGACAAGGAACACAAGGGTGTGAAGAAAAAAGAAAAAGCAGAATTTCATGTGACCGTATGATGGATAATAGAGTCTAAAACACTGGGTTACATCTTACTGTGGGCTTAGATTCCTGAAAAGAAATTAGCTTTGAAGGTAGAAGAAATTAACATCCTTAGAGAAACATGCAGAAATTAATTTAGTTACATTCTACAATCTATTACCTTTCCCTCACAAACCTCAAAATAAAATACAGTTTCAATTTTTCAACAGTTGATAACATTGGTCCCTAGGGGGCCTTGAATACGTGGCATAAAACGTATGAAATAAGCATGAGTGATGCTTCCACTCAGAACTGATTTTATGTGAGTTTGCACAGTGGGAACAAGTGGGCAAGAACTTGCTGAGCAGAGCTTTGTCTCCTGATACAAGGCAAATAGCAGCTGTTAGGTGCTATGGATCATTCCCTATTCCAAAGCCAGGTTCTCTGAGTGCCTGAGAAATAGATAAGGAAGTTTAAGCAGAATTTGTGATACTGTGATACCATTGTGAAAACAAGCAAACATTTAGCCCCAGTCCTCTAAAGAAATGTAGACAATGTTTTGTTTGCCTATTGACTGGCTTAGCATAATATTTTCTCAATCTCAGTCCCGTATCCATTTCTGACAGTACAATTGAAAGCTGATGCAGGAGCACATTGTCTACAGGGCCAGCCAAGGAAATTGGGAGCTTGGTGAGTGGCTGTAAATATCCTCTTGGTATTTCGATTTGTTTACTCTGAAGTGCTCTCTCAGGAGCTGAGAGGGTTCTGGGACACACTGGCACCAAGATTGCAGTGGGAAAGATCAGTCACTGAGATAAGGGCTGGGGTCCGCCTTGAGACGTGCCATGAAAAAAAAGATCTGATTTAGCCATTAAATCCCCCCAAAGGGTGGTGAGTATGACTATAACAATGGGGTATTCAGAAGAACACTTGGTAGGCAGGAAAGGGATGTTCAAACACAAATGCAACAGAGGCTTTAGGGGACTGAAGTGTCACTCCCTCTTCTCTTAGGGACACTGTTTGAGTCAGACAACAGAAGTAGTGGATTCCTCCTTTCCATGACCCAACAGCTGATGGAGACCAAACAGGAAAGTCAGAGGACAACAAAATCTGCTGAAGATTTATCCCAGTGAACATGTAGTCCTGGGCCACACGATCCAGTGTGGGTGGTCCTGGCTGTCCCTTGGGGGAATGAACTCAGTGAACCTTGTTTTGAAGTGTCCTAATGGGTCTGGCTACTCCAGAAGTAAGGGTGTGTGTGTGTGTGTGTTGGAGGTGGGGGTGTTGTGAGAGAGAGACAAAGAGAGAAATCTGCACATGAGGAGGAGGGAGAAAGACAGACATATAGAGAGAGACAGACAGACAAAGATTATGAAGCAAAGTAGGAGGGAGAATCCTGAAGAAACATTTACATGAAGTGCCAGAAGGATTCAAACATATTCCCTGTAGGTGGTCCAGGGAAAGTCCAAGAGGTATTCTCAAACTAACTACACACACACACACACACACACACACACACACACACACACACACACACACATACATGCCAGGAACTAAATGAAAAGGATTCTTCAGTGTCTGTGATTCCTCAGTCTGAAATCTCCTGTTTGTATTTAGTGTGGAGTGTTTTCCCTAAAGGATATCCTGTTTGAGATTAGTATTGGCTGGTTCCTCCTAACATCCTTAGAGAAACATCCAGAAAAACTAAATACACCCCCACCCACTCCTGCCCCTGCTACCTCACCAAGTGATTTGTCTAGAAGTTATAGGAACCGAGATGTTTTCCCCTCCTGTACGTTTCTGTTGCGACCCCAGAGTCTCTAACAACTTCCCAAAAGGAGCAGGAATTTTCAACTCACCCTTGGTATAGTACCAGGAGCGAGCGGCATGACATTGGACTCATACCAGTCTAGTTATTCCTGTCTCAGTTATTGGGTAACTTTAAAAACGTCTGTGCCTCAGTTTCCTTACCTATAAAACAAGGGTAAATGTTTACCTCACAGGACTATTTGGAGAATCAAGTGCGCTAAAGTGCACAAACGCACCCTCTAGTTCATGATGCACTTTACCACATACTACCATTAAGTGTGTGACACCCTGATGAGGTTTTGTAATGTCATATTGACTCTACAGAATGAATGACTGAAAAGAGAAAATGATTGGATAATATCCATTTATCCACGTACTTTTGTTTAACTCAGCAACATTATATTCTTTACATGCTAAGACAAAACAAATAATGTGTTACTGTTATTCTTGTCACTGTCATTTTTAAAATATCATATTTCCTGACCAATGTTTTCATTGCCTCTTATAACAACCTCTCTAAAGGGATAGAATCCTGAGGGCCAGGAATACTTTCTGGAAGGAAGAAATTAAGAAAAAAAATTCACTTAGATGTGGGATATAGGGAAAACAAACAAAAGGACAAGAAAAACTTAAGACTAATACTGACAACAGAACTAAAGCATATAGTAAGGGAGGAGGAGAGAGGGAGAGGGAAATCAGGGGAGCGCTGAGTGCAAGCCATCAAGATGATGGTTCACAGGTGACATGGTGGTGGGAGAACCTCAGGGTATACAATGATGCAAAACATATATATGAATATATATAATCAATACATTTTTTTAACTTTTAATTTTTTAATCTATCACCAGTGAGCTGTGTGTCATGATTTTGATGATCCTACCTTTTTTGTGTCTCTTAAATTTAACTTCTCATTTCACCCCATCTTTAGCTTGGACTTTCAACACGGGTCACCTGAATTGTTGCAGGAGGTTCTCTCCTAGTTCCCTGCCTCTGGATTTCTAGATTCCACTTTCACAGGAATCAAGCTGAAGAATACTTGCTTCTACCACCTCCTGATTTTCACTGTTCTAATGTCACTGCTGAGTCTCAGTAACTTTCAGTTTCCCAAGCCAAGCTCTCAACCACTGAGATTTTGCCTGAAGTAAATCTTCAAAAGACCTGTTTGCTTTCATTTGTCAGATCTTGGGTCAAGTTTGCCTCCTTTGAGAAGCATTTGCAATACTCATTCTCTGCCACTTGTCTGCTTCCATCTCCCAAAAGATGTCCATTCATTGTGATCTGTAGGAGTCTCTGTTTTATTATAACACTAATTACTTAGCATTGTAATTGCTTTATTTGTAGAATTTCCAACTATCTCATGAGCCTCTTAAAAAGGAAAATGATGTAAGATATCTCTGAGGCCTAACACAGTATCTGGTACGGCTAGGCCCAATGTGTACTTCCTACAAACGGACAAATAGGCAAAAAACAAGTTCTGAGAGCTGATGTGATTTGACAACTGATGGTATATTATCTGTCTGGGGCTTTTTAAAAACAGGCCCTAGGGTTCTCCTTTGAAGGTGCTTCAAATCTGCAGCCTTGGCAGGGGCAAGATAGTGAATTAGATGGAACCTGCATCCTATCAGGTTCTCTTTCCAGCCTGAAGCTGGGGACTTAGAGGAGACCCAAGATCATACTCTTCCTAAATGACAAAGCCAGAACTTGACCCCACACTTTTCCTGGTTTCTTTAGCCAGGTCTCTCCAGGTGGAGAGTGAGCACCCTCACACCTGAGTGTTGGCGGGTTCACAAGGCCAGAAGGCAGACATATGATCTATCTCTCTGGGGTCATTTGACTTGAGTTTATTTTGTTTTGAAAAATGTTATATTCATACTTTCAGAACCTTCCCCCCCAAAAAAAAATATTTAATTAGTGTAAACATTTAGGATCAAGAGAAACCTAAATGTTTTTGGCTTGAAGACTGGTTGCTTGAATTTTGGAAAACTCAACACTCACATATTCTGGGACCATCAGAGCCACTGTATGAGAAATTTGAGAAGCTCTGGACTGCATTCAGAGAATAAGCAGACACGTGCCAAGAGTGAGAAGGAGCCCGAAGATGCAGGGCCTCCCAACTGTAGGCCTGGCTGCTGAGGAAGAGGCTCCAGCTGAGTCATGCAGGGCCCAGGGAGGCCCCACAAAACAGCAGGACCTCATCTTCACACTTTGCTGTACTTGTGCAACAGCATGTGCCCAAACCCCAAGAACAGGACACCCCCTTTCCCAACAAAGCTGCAGACTCCAGCTCAGGGGTGTGCGCTTTTGCCAAGGAGACCAAGGAAAGCCCGTGGAGGCTGGAAAGCTATACTTGCATGTGAATTTTGAGGACAGAGGTTTGAAATGTCATTTTTCTGGCTCAACTCAGAGGTCCAGTTAGCAAATGGTCTTCCGAGGAAGTTCCTCCTCCAAGGCAGAAATGACTCAATTGTACGTAATGCTTGCACCTCTGTCTGATAAGTCACCTCACTTCTGCTCTTAAATGGAAGGAAAGAAAAAAAAATGCAAGACCATGTTGAGTAATTGAAATTCTATCATTTAAATAATTAGAAAGAAGCTCTCACTCCTTCCCTCCGCCATCGCACCTCGTGCGCTCGCCTCTTCTTCGCCATGTCTTCTCATAAGACTTTCAGGATCAAGTGACTCCTAGCCAAGAAACAAAAACAGAATCGTCCCATTCCCCAGTGGATTCGGATGAAAACTGGTAATAAAATCAGGTACAATTCCAAGAGGAGACACTGGAGAACAAGCAAGCTGGGTCTATAAAGAATCCCACAGAAGATGGCATGCATATTTATGCAGTGTGGAGATTAGAAGTATTGACATGTTGCTGAAAATCATCACTGTTTAGGGAGCACGGCTCTCCTTGATACATTTATGTCCCTGACTGTAATAAATATGTGAGCTCTTAGGGAAAAAAAATAATTAGAAAAAAGCGTGTTGTGATATTGGAGGGAAAATTCCTGCATTGAAACATCAGGCAACTTCTTTCACTGACTTGGGGATCCTTGCAGGAGACATCCTGGAGCTGCACCTCAACTTTCCCATCTGTTGATGAAGATGAGACCCTGCTAGGGGTGAATATTTGCATATGCCCAAATTCTTTTTTGGAAAACTAATCCCCAGGGCAATAATATTTGGTGGTACAGACTTTGGGAGGTAATTAGGTAAGAAGGGTGGCTCCTCACAAATGACATTAGTGTCCTCCTAAGAAGAGACATGAGTGAAGATCTCTCAGTCATAAGAATACAGCAGAAGGTAGTTATCAATAAAAAGAGAAAGCCGGTCTGCCACAGATCTGCTGGTGCCTTCATTTTCTACTTCTCAATCCTCAGAAAAGGGAGAATAAATGCTTAAGTCACACAGGTCATGGGTTTTTGTTATAGTAGCCCGAACTAATGAAGATAGAAATAATCATCTAAGAGGTCAACCCAATATTAAAATTCTTTGAGTCTGTTAAGTCTCTGAAATGACTTATTGTCAAGGAAAGCACTACTAATAAATATAAGTTTTGTTAGAAACTCCAGCATGAGTTTGAGAGGTGGTTATGTCTTGTGAGCCTTGTATATAACATCTGAAACAGCTGAGATCCGTCCTGGCTTCTTTGTGCTGCAAGCTGTGCCAAAGGACCACAGGAAGTCAGCTGCCCAGCAAGAGTCATGCAGCAAGTATGTCAGCAAAGTCCAGGAGAAAGATAAAATGCCATCTTGTTCAATTAATTTGATGGACTCAGTCATAAAGTGTCATAGATGGAACTTCCTAGGTACTATCAAATCAAGCTCCATCTCTTGATTCATTCTTAGTGAGAAACTAGAAGTAAAGTATCAATACAACAGGGTCTGGACAGTCTCAAAAACAATGAAAGTTTAGATTTTCCATCTGTCCAGCTGTTTAGGAAACCACAATAGCAAACAGCTACAAGTTGTTCTGACCTGCTCTTAGATCACACAGAATCAGCAAAAAAGGGAAGAGAAAACTCACAAAGATTGTATCCCTGGTTCTGTGGTTCATGTGTTCATCCCTGATAACCAGGGAATGTGGAGAAAAACCACATTGCTTTCTGCAGTAATGATGGTAAGGAGCCTGGGCTGCTTGTCTGGCTTCTAAAATGTGAATGACTTGACTGCACTCATTCGGTTTAAGCATCAGAGAATCTCAGTGCTTCTGCCAACTCACCTTCCATTTCCAGACCTGATAATGATCTCACCTGCTTCGAAGTTCCCATCTCTGTTTATGAAGTCAAACTTTTCCCCCTTAATCACTGACCTTCAACCAAGTTCTCTAGACCTGGCCTCCACCTTCGCTCCTCACACTCTGTTAATGCTTTTCCAAGAAGCTCTCCATAGACCTTCCACTTGAATGAGCTTAATTACTAAGACCCAAGCATAGACCTATCATGGCTACAACAATGGAACTAATTCAGCATGGACTGGAGCACTGGAAGATAAACCAGTGCAAAGTAGAAAAAGCACTTTTGAGTCCAACTTATGGAGAACATTAGATGCTAAGATATTAAATTGTATCTTGAATTTTGTCCTAAAATCAATGGGGAGATTTTAAAGCTTTTTTTTTTTTTTTGAGAACTCTTGATCTGATCTGTCTATATCTTTAAAGACCACCTCAAAAACAATGGACATGAGTAAATCAAAGGGAAAAGCAGTGCAGTGAGCCAGACAGGAGAAAGTTGCAATGGGCCATGGTGGTGAAAACAGAGAAAAGTGAGCGAAATTCCAATAAAGTGGGAAAAGCAAATCAAACAGATAAAATTTGGGGGGTATTTAAAATTAATAAAAGCACATAGACTAGTAATGTGATAGGTTGTACAGTGTCCCGCCAAAATTTATATCCACCTGGAACCTCAGACTTATTTAGAAATAGAGTATATATTATTAGGGTAGGATCTCATTTGATACCATGCTGGATTATTGATAGCTCTGGGTTTGGGTAAATTCATTGACTGGTCTCCTTATAGAACTAAGAGAGGATATACATAAAGAGAGGAAGGTCATGTGAAAGCAGAGGTAGCAGAGAGATTGGAAATATGCAGCCACAAGCCAGGGATTGTCAGAAACCACCAAGCTAAGGAAGGATTCTTCTCAAGAGCTTTCAGAAGTGTGACCTTTCTGACACCTGCTTTCAAGCTTCTAACCCTAGAATCTTAAAAAAATAAAATTTTGTTCTATTAAACCACCTTATTTGTGGTACTTTGCCATGGTAACCCTGGGAAACCAGGGTTTATAGGGAATAAAAGGGATAATAGGGAAGGATAGGAGCAATCTGGTACAAACAATAGGTGCAAACAGGGAGAAGAAAATTAAAAGAGCTGACAGAGCACTTATTGTTTGTGAAGGTCTTCACCAGGTTAGTTTCACTTAGTCTGTTCAATAGCTCTTGTAGCTAAGTTTTGCGATTCTCCCTTTTCTAGGTGGGCAACTGAGAACTAATGACCTGTTCAAGGTGACAGTACCTAGAAACCAAATAAAAGGTCGGAGTCCTTCTGGCCCCAAATATCATGTTATGCTTCCTGGCATATGCAGGAGACAGAGATTCAGTTAATAGGATTGTGTCAGGGAGGACTTGAAGAAGAATGATGAGATATTAAATGTGAGAGATGTTCTCACCATGTGTCATTCAATGGAGAAAGTTCTGGAATAAACAGAACATCTTGGTTTGATTCAAAAAGCAGTCAGAAGCCGCCATCTCTTTCCACTAACTTTTTGATATTCAGTGAGAGGATGAACAGATTACCTCAGTCATTCTTCCTTAGCCAGAGCGCACAGCCTCCTAATCAAGGATAGGCAAATGGGGAGAGAGGCAGGATTTATGAATGTCAAAGGGGATATTGTTCTTCTACCACCTTAGTCCCAGAAACTGGGATCCAGGAGAAAGACCCCTCTTAACTAAGAGGAACTATTGACACCTGCAGACAATCTTTACCAAAATTCTGATCAGTTCATTTTGCTGTACACATACACACAAAGGTAAAGGGAAGCAAATAAATTGTAAGGGGCTATCCTGGAGGCTGTGGATAGAAAAATGAAAGAAATGGAGATTGAAGTGTTCGAACAGTTAGCATACCACATACATGACAACGGGAACACAAAACTCAAAACCCCACACATGTCCATTGAAGGCACACAGACTCTCAAGCCCATGTACTCACACAGGCACATGCCCATCTAGCTCTTTCTTCCCTGACATCTGTCCTCTTTCTCTGGCTTGGGAAAAGAGGACAGCTTCCTGATGGATTGTACTTCTTTGAAGGGAGATACAGTTCTTAGCTCAGAGTCCAACACTGGGACTCTAGGGGAGGGTGGAAAGACTCAAGCCAGGTCCCTGAGAGCCTGGTGGGTTTACCATGTGGAACTCTGATCCTGCTGTGTGGATCATGCCTGCAATAGTCCTCTCAGGGTCAGTTTGTACATTTCCTAGTGGGGGAGAGTGGAGTTTGTTATTCTTCAGAAGCAAGAGGAGGGAGGATGTCACCTCTTCCACAAAGGGCTGACCAACAGCTGTCATTTTAATGGCAGTAACTAACAGAAACAGCTTGGTGGCATCAGATTTAATGGGAAGAGACCAGCTCATCGCATGCCCTGGTTGCTATGTACAGAGGAGGAGGCCATAACAAAGGCTGAGAGTCATTGCTTAGGGTTGAAGGAAACACAGCCTGCCCCCAAAGAAGGGGTGGAGGGTGACTTGTCTTTGTCCAGTCTTGTTGGAATTCATAAGGTCTGCAGAGTGTTTATGGAAATGACCCAGGGGTCAGTCATGTTCCTCTGAATTACTAAGATGGTTTTCACTCTAAGAAGTATCTCTAGGCAATCATTGAACTTGGAAAAGTGTAAACAATCAACCCAGGTCTCCTAGGGTCATATTAAGTAGAGTGGAAGATTTTCTGGCATTTTTTAAAGTAGCATCAATTCCCATTATACCCCCTCTGGGAGTTTGCTGACCCACCAGCAATTGGTTGTTCCTTGGAAGAATATAAGAAATGAGCCACAACATTTTAGATGAGAAAATGAAATCCCTAGCAGGTTTCATGAGTCCCAAGGGAGAAAAGAAGCATCTATTTCAAGAATAATGTATGAGCAGATATCTTTCCTCCTTCCCACTCCATATGCACCCGAGTGAGAAGAGAGAAATTGAGGACACGTAACACTGAGGTCTTGTAGAAGGTGTCCTTGATTGTGATGTTGCCAGAGCCACAGACGTCAATAGTGTTGACTAAGTGATGAGCAAGGGACTAACTGAACAAGTGGCTTAAGGTCAAAAGAACTGCCCCCAGGAGCCCTCTGAAGAGGAGAGGAAGTAGCAGATGCTTATTCAGCACTAGCTGGGGTGAAGCGTGCTAGAAAGTGGCATATTTCAAGGTAGCATTCAGAAGTAATAATGACATGCAGAAGTCCTAGTTCTCCATTCTATAGTCATACATTCTTTTAATGTCAAATCATAATTTCTCAACCTTCTATACTGCTGTTCTTGAGAACCCAGTTCTTTACCAGGTCCCTCACACCAACTATTTCTGAGAATCTTTAACACATACTAGGGTGTTCCACAGATCCATTTCATTTGTCCCTTGTCACTCCAGTCAACCATCTGAGAGTGCATCTGTTTCTAGCAGAAGTCTTAACATCTCACAATCAGCTTCTTGAGATTCATCACTCCAAGAATGCCCATGGCTCTACACCCAAGGATAAGCAAGACCACTCTGTCATGTATAGTAACATGGAAGACACTGGGCTCTTACAGAAAGAAAATACAACACTCAAGACAGTAGGTAATTCTTGGTTATGGCTATGGCTATCCCCAGCATCCACAATGGCTGACCATCTCTCCCCTCCTATCTAGTTCTTAGTATGTTGCAAGGTTAAGTTGTGCCCCTTCAGTGAGACTTCCCTGGGCCATATCTCCCTTTCTTGGGAATCCAGGCCCACAAATCCTTTGAATAGACGCACACATGTGACCTCAAAGGAAAAGAAAACATGTGTCTCAGTCATAAAATTCTGAATACACACAAAAAGATAACTTTTTACACCATGGATCTAGCAATAGTATACCCCATTACCCAGAACATTCCATTGCAAGATGGAAAAGTAATCTCAGCTCTCGTTCTGTTACAACAACCACAGCTGCTATTATAACCACTGCCATTGTTAATGGCGATGATTATAATAGCAGCTATGACTTATTGACTGTTCCATGCCAATAACAACACTGAGAGAATGTATGTATGTATTTTTTTTCTAATTTTCACATTGCTACTGATGTAGGCTATTAGCTCTATTTTATGAATAAGGAAACTAACTTCCCCAAGATCACACTCTCAGAAAAGTACAAGTAGGATTAGGATCAAGATTCTCTGAGACACTGAACCAGTGTAAATGCAGTCTGACTCCTTTCCTCAAGGATCTCCCAAGGGAAAATGCCAAGAAATTTGTTGGACTACTGAAATTATGCTTCTTTGAACAAGTACATGGGTGAGACTATGTCCTTTAATAAGAGGCATAAATCTGCAGGGTGGGATGGTATAACTAGATAGGAATTCTTGTTCTGTTTTGCTTTCTTCTCTTATGACCTTGGGTTAACAGTTCCTGTCCTGCTTGCACCGGGTCCACTTTAGTCTAGGTGTTCTCAAAAGAAACAAAGTAGCACACAAGATAGGTACCTGTAAGGTACAAACAAGCAGCAGGTGAAGACCCTTCCAGATTTTCAATATTGACTAGTTTTTGCCATCCATGATGCTTCTTTCTGGAGGGCAGAGAATGAAATCCTGACCTAAGGGTCAAAAATGACTGATGTTCTCCCATGCCCCATCTCCTTCACAGGGCTGGGCTCCCTAACCTGAGATAATTAGGACTGTTGCAAAATAAAGTCCACTCTTGCTGATATCCCAAGGAAAACAAACTCACAAATCAAAATAATAAGACATTTGAAGAAAATAATTTATTGAGTTATTCCATCAAATAACAGGAACATTCCACCAAAAGCCGAAATATTACTACCCAAAATTTATTTGCTTCATAAAAATATTTTCAAAGATCATGACAAGAAAAGACAAAACTAGCAAAGCTGACTATGGATCTGAGGCATACGGTAAGGGAGAAGGAAGCAGGAGGGTCAAAATGGGGAAGGGAAGAACACAAGAGAATATAATGGTGACATATGGGTGTGGGAGAACTATAGGGACTCTAACAGTGTGAGAAATAAAGTAAAAAATAAAGGATAATGACAGTTACTGGTATTTTGCAACAAGGACAAAAATATATAAAATGAACCAGGAAGAAATACTAGCTATGAAAATACACTCTGACGTAAATAAAGAAAATAAGTGACAGAAGAATTAGCCAAAAAATAAAGAGTGGGTTAGCAAATTGAGAGACTGGATTAGAAAAGAAAATCCAAAATGTGAAGAGAAAAAAATCCAAGATGTGGTAACAGCGGAATATAGAACTCCCTGAAGGAGGGAAGATCAAAAAGATAATGGAGATAAATTTCCTTGAATGAAAGAAAAGAAGCAAAAAGTAGAAGAGGCTTCAGATGGGAAGAGCCAGAGATTCTGAAGAGCAGATAGAAGGAAAAACCCCACAGGAGACATTCAATATAGAGCTAAAATAATATCAAAAACAAGTAGAAAATTATGAAAGCCCCAGAGTAAAATGACAGGTCCTGCTTTAAAAAAAACAAGGACTAAATTAGTTTCAGATGTTTTGACAGCAACACTGGAAGCAACTATTTCTTTAGAACACTGAAATGAAGTTTTCAAAGTATTGGGGGAAAGAATCTACAACCACAAAACCAAGAAACTTACATTCATAAATTGTTATTGAAATATGAACGAATGACTTAAACATATTCTCAGGTATCAAAATTGTTACAAAATGACCCACACTGAAATCAATTTTTTATTAAGACTTTTAATTAAAGAAGAGAAAGTTCTAGGAGGTAGGGTAAGATATATATGAAGTAATGTTGGTTACATAGTAGTAGATTTTGATGTTGTCTTTAAAAGGTATAATGTAAGCAAGAAAGAAACAAAAATAACCTAGAATTAAAAACTATAATCAGTGGATCTCAAAGTGTGGAATTTGTTAGAAATGCAGGTTCTCAGACCCATCCCTGAGCCAGGCAACCAGTGATGTAACCACCCTTCTGAGGGTTTAGGATGCACAGTTAGACCTGAGAAGCAAAGTCTTACAGTCTGGTGTGGGACCCTGGAAATTCCCCCAGAGACTTCAGGAAATTCATAAGAGCAAAACAAATTTCACATTAATGTTAAACTAGTATTAGCTTTTCCTCCCTCTCACAAGCATCTAGAGTAATATTTTATTTTTATTTTTTATTATTTATTTATTTATTTAGGATTTCACTTGTTTGTTTGTTTGTTTGTTTATTTGTTTGTTTTTGAGACTAGGTCTCACTATTTTTGCCAATGGAACCACAGGCTCACATTGCCTGGGGTACCACGAACTCAAGCAATCCCCAGCCTCAGCTTCCCAGGTAACTGGGATTACAGGTGCACTCCTCCATGCCCAGCTATCTTTTGGGACTAGGTCTTGCTATGTTGCCCTGGGCGGCCAGGACTCGAACTGCAGTCCCCAGTCCCAGTCGCTTCATAGGCTGAAGCTTACAGGCACGAGCCACCGTGCCCAGCTCCACTTATTTTTTTATTTTATTTTTGGATTTTTGCAATGCATGATTGTATAATTGTTGATCTCCATGGGAATACCCCACCACCACCACCACCATGCCCCCGCTGGTCTCTCCACCTCCTTTCTTATTGTTGTTTGTCCACGTTTAGCCCTTTGGTCTTTTTTCTTTCTGGATCTATAACCTCATCCTGGGTGAGCGTGTGATGTCTTGGGATATGGTAGAGCCTGCTGTTTAGCTTTCCACTACTGCTTTTGCCATCGTAGGCCAATCTGAGCACCTTTGGCTTGCATCGTTGTTTTTTGGTTTTTGGTGGCTGTCATCTCCATTTCCTGTCTCATGTTGTTGCTCCTTCACGTTATGTTTCAGGTCTTTGGCTTTGGTTGCCTAACTCCCAGCCTTTTATTTTGGTAAAACAGTTCCTCGATGGGGACAGCCGTCAGCAGATGGTAGGTCTCTTGGTCTCCTCTCCTTTGGAGCTCTGCTGTGGGGCCGCTGCCAGTCTGCAGAAGTCCTCCCTCTGTGCAAAGGGGGTGTGCAGTGCCCTAATTGACTGCATCTCTGCACCAGGTTTTTGGTCACTGGTCCCCAATGACGTTGCAGGCGTAATTCTGTCTTTTATGCTCGCTCTCACAGTTCAGTGCTCGGTGGTTCTCCCCATGTTCTTTTTGAGTTGTGCCCAGTTGGCATGTGTTTTTAGGGCCTTTCTTCCTGTTCCTCACCAATTCTGTTTCTGTGGTTGAAAATCATGAGAAAGTCCTTATTCCTGGTGAGGGCTAACTGGAATGGAGGCAAACCGAGAGGGATCTGTGGCGAGCTGCCTGCCCCATCGCCATCCCGCCACACACTGCACTTTGTTTCTTCTCAGGACTTGTGTGCATGGTGGGGTCAGCCCACCTGTGAGACCCCCGAGGTCGACCATGGCTCTACTCCACCCAACCCGGAAAGGCGGACGAAGCTGGGGCTCAGAGGCCATGATATCGAGGAGCAGGCGGAGGAGAGTAATATCTTTGAAACTGCAATTTATGAATTTAGGGGAAAAATAAGTGTAGTAGTAAATATGAAACTTCAGGTGCTTTTCGAAGGCAGAAAACAAAAGATTAGCCAACATATAAAACAACAACACTTTTTTATTGGGAAAAAATGCAGGTTTTTTTTTAAATGAAAATATATTGTCATGCAATTGTTATTCAATATTTCAATGAATTCATGGATATTTTTAATGTCCTCACTTTTAATTTTTAATATGATGATTTTTAATAAGCATAACTCCCATGAATAAAAGGTCTTTGGGGGAAAAAAAAAGGTCTTTGAGTTCCAGAACAAGCTCACATCTTGTCATAATGAAATTATATAGTGATAGTAATTAAAGGAAAAGGTAAAAAGAATAAAAAGTATTTAAAAGTGGGAAAACAAATAAACGGGCCAAAAGTATGAATTATTACATCAAATAAACTAAATATTTCAGTTGAAAGACCAATGGTGAGTGAATAAAGTAATTCAAAAAATTGTTATTCACAAGATATACAAGTAATAACAGGTTGATGTCAAAAAGTACAAAATAAGGGAAGACAAATCATGTAAACACTAACCAAAAGAAAGCAGGAGTGATTGTATTAACAGTACTACCTGGTCAAACTGGGGAACTACAAGATAAACAGATGAACATTTCCTAAGAAAAAAAGTTCCCATTCAACAGGAAAATATGGCAAGTCTTTATCTGTAGGCATGTAATAATGTAGCCTTAACTTACAGAAAGTAAATTAGTAAGACTTACCTGCAACAAGTTCAAAATTCAAAAATACACTAGAAGATTGATAAAAATTGCCATGTGTTGGTTTATAAAGCAGGTTTGAAAAATAATTATAACAATTGAGAGCAGTTCTCTGAATATGCTATAATAAATTAGAGATATCTGAGCAAATCTTCATAGGGAATATCACAATAGAAATCAGAAAATATTTTAAAATAAATACTAGTAAATATATCAGAAAGATGTAATGAATATAAAGTCAAATTGAAGGATGAAGGAAAATGGGAGGTCCAGGCAAGTTTACAAGAAAATTCTTCCAAATATTTAGGGGGGAAAAATAAAACTGATTTTGGACAAACTCTTCCAGAGAGTAGAAAAAGAAGAAGCAAACTTAAACTCCTTTTTTTAAAGCCATAATCCTGGTACTAAATTAAATACCCTGTCTTTACAAAAGAGGAACTTAATAAATCAGTTCATACTCTTGGACAAAGACACAAACACCTAAACAGAAAATTCTTAAACCAAAACCAACAGCTACACAAAAAGAATAACCAGCTGTGTTTTCCCAGGTGTACAAGGTCAGTTCATTCAAAAGTCAGTTGATACTATTCTCCAAATAAGAGAATAAAGGAAATTAAAACCATATAATCACATTATAGATGCAAATTCACATAAGTTTATAATATTTTAATATATATTTTTAAATCCTTAGCAAGGTATAAGAGAAGTGTATTCTGTGACCTGGTAATGGTGAGAAGAGAGAGGGAAGTAGAAGGAAGGAAGGAGGAAAGAAGAAAGAAAGGAAAGAAGGAGGGACAGATGGAAGGAGAGAAAGAGGGTAAGAAGGAAGGGAGGAAACGAAGGAGGGAGGGAGGGATGGAAGAAAGCAGGCAAGCCTGCAGGCAGGCACATGAGAACATGAGAAAATGACTCAAGATGCTAGATAGGCAACAGTTTGGAACCCTGAGGTAGGAGGGACTCATCTAGAATCCAGAAAACAATCAGTTTGATTGGCCTCCTTTTTCATCTTTTTGGCTTATCCCTCTTCAGAGAATTCGGGACTACTTTGATGGGAGATCAAGTGCCTCTTCATCTTTATACCTACACACATACTTTTCCCATGCTTTGCACATAGTAGGCCCACCATAAATGTCAGTTAGAAGTAATAATTCAGGGTCCCATAATTCCTAATGCAGCGCTAATATTCTTTATTATTCTTTGCTACCCCCTAGTCACTGGGGTGGAATGTCTTCTACAAACACTGAGGTGGTGAGAGTTAAATCTCTCATTATAGCCATAGTGTGTTGACTTTACCTTTCCCTGTACCCATGAAATTAATTTAGCAATAATTTCCTGACTGGGGAAGTAATAGGAGAGTTTTGCTTTTCCAGGTTTCCTCCCTCCTTTTTGGCATGTCGTTTTAAGTTTTGTTCTTTCCCTTCTCCTCCTCCTCCATTTGCCTCTCTATCTGATTTGGCACAGGATTGTTTTTACTTTCCCCCTTCATTCTCTTGCTTTTATCTCCTTAGAAGTATCAGTCAATGAAAGTTTAAATGAACACAAGGCTAATTCTATGATATGCAAATGGTCATAGGCTAAAGATCTGTACCCATCACTGATACTGGACTCCGAGAAAAAAGTAAAGTCTTTGAAATTAAAAAGAAAACATAACTCCAACACCCCCATCCACCATAACTCTGGGCAAACACACATCTTTTGTTTCTGACTCAAAATATTACTTTCCTATGGTGCTCCCAGCTTTGCACATTCACAGCTTCCTTGGGAAAATCCCCATAACTCTGGAAAGTCATTTTTTCCAATTTCAGTAGAGGCAATTCTGAAGGTGTTGCTAGCAAAATGGGAATGACAGAATATTTAAGGCCTGGTTTGATGTCATTTACATAACTTACAGATTATTTTGCATAGCAGACTCATATATGACACATAATTATATAGATATGATACATAATTAAATTACAAAATGTACAGATAATTTTACTTAATTATGACCCTGAGCAACTCCATAGGGTCTCACCCACTTAGCTCTTCACTGTGTTAAAACTGGAAAATCACTGACCCTGAGAGAGAGATAGCAAAGTGAAAACTTGTGCACATTTCCTTTTCCAGTGGGAAGCTAGGAGGACTCTAAATCCCACAAAGACATCAACACTGCCAGGTCTCCATCAAAGGACAGTCTGGAGGTTTTTCTCCCCACTCCCTTATTGAAATGATAACAAGCAGATACAATCTTATGCCATGCCAACATCTGGTGACTAAGGCTTAAAATCCTCCTGTCACTGTATATCACTAGGAAAAAAATCATCTCCTGGCTGCTTACAGTGACAACATATCTCTCCACTTTGATCAAATTCTTCACATTGGGCTCAGTTCTATAGGGACAAGAAGGAGGCTATGCCATGGGTAGATGGGCCTATGCTAGATCATGGGAAGGAAATTTATTCCAAATGTTCCCTCAGCATTTTTCTTTTTTCTTCCTCACTAGAGGATTTTGCTGTGACTTCTAATCCCCTTTCTTACATAAAGGTTTTTCAAGAGATGAGATTTTCTTATTTATTTTTATTGAAGTAATATTGCATCATAACATTTCAGGTATGTGTCATGGAAGTTCAACATATGGAGATGACATTCACTTCTTCCTTAGGGCTTACTTAGTCCAGCTGGTAGGCTGTCACCGCTACATGAAACCGACCTTCATCTGGCATCTTAGGCTTGGGAAAGGAGGGCTGTAAGTCTGAGTGCAGAGGAGAGGGAAGTAGGTTCTCATAAAATAAGCAGAGACTTTGAAGATTGGCTCATTCATTCAGTGCTTTAACAGCATAATCTCTCTGCCGTGAAGGGTTTGTGAGCTCTCCAAAGGGCCAAGCAGTCTGGAAAAGTGTCCCCACGGTAGGAATGGAGCCCACAGACTTGAAATAACACTAACAATGATTATAGAATGCCTGTTCCACTTGAAAAGGGGATGTAGCAAGAAGAAAATGAGATGATATCAGTGAAGCACTTAGAAAGTAATGGGGTTAAGAACCTGTCATAGCAACAATGATGGTCTCTCGTGTGCAAATTTTGTTTATTTTCCTATGCTGTTCTTCATCAGTGGTAACAAGACCTAGTTATTTTGCCCAAGTAATCAAAATCCTGATTTCTGTTATATCATCATTGTTCTCATTTCCATGGGCGTAGCCATTAATTTATTATATCAACAAGCCTTTATAGAATACCTATTAGGTATCAGACTAAGCACTAAGTAGGAGGTCTCAAGATAGGTTAGATATGGTCCCTCTTCTTAAAGGGGTGACAATCTAATTGGAAAAACAAATGTGTGAACAACCCATTCACATATAAAGCCCAGAGAACAAAGTAAACACATCAGTGTAATGAAACATGAGGTCAAGAGTCAGCAGAAAACACAGCAGGGAGCAATGGGGGAATAGTCACTGCCAACTAATAGATGGGGCAGGGAAGGGGGTTAGAAAGGCTTTCCCCAGCAGGGAGCTGGGGGGATGCCTGCACTGCTTAGGACTAAATGAGGACTCAGTGTCCACCAAGTCAAAAAGGGACAAGGGGCGAGGACATCACAGCAGCTTGAACAGAGTGAGCAAAGCCACAGGATTATGAATCACCAAGAGTGTTAGTACAACTGCAAATAACCATGAGGCTGGTGCCAGAAGGCATGAGTTCAGGCAGGAGAAGGCCAGGCAGAGGCTGGAAGTCCCATCTTAAAGGCTCCTGCTGTTCTGGCCTTACCTCTGTCTCTTCACAGCCACACAAGGTGAGAGTGGGGCCAGATGCTAAGGGGCAACTTGAGGTGAGAGTACGGGGAACAAGGTGATGGGAGAACCCTGGAGAATATAATGATTATATAATATATATTTGTATAAAAAAAAAAACCACGCACCTAAGACCCTGAGTACCCCCATTTCTGCAGACCTGCAGCAGGACCCTCAACAGTCTGCAGGAACTGCTGGCAGAAATGCGAGCTTGGACTTTCGTTTTTGCTTCAGGACGGAATTCAGAGAGCACACAATACCCTGTGTTGAAACGCCCTGTTTAGAAGGAAGAAGGCCGCACATCTGGGAAAGGTTAGGGTCAAACGTATAAATGAGAGGCGCGGAGCACAGCCCTCTGAGAAGCTGTCTGTGACGTCAATCGCCACAGCCTTCCACAGAGGCTGTTCTCTTCACGGGAGTCAGGGCCGTTAACTTTGCCCAGGGCCCTAGTGTTTATGTGGAAAATGTGAGGCCAGGAAGTGTCTCTTAATTATGATTTGGAGGTTGTCAAGTAATTATTCTTTAGTCATTGGTGCCTGTCTTTCCCACCTACCCAGTTGCCCTCATTTCCTGATTTCTTTTTTACAACCCAATATCTGTCTCCCTCTTTCTCTCATCCACTCTTATTTAAAAAAAAAAAAAAGAAGCTACGTTTAATCTGTGCCGTCTCTAAGTCACTTCCTCCTGCACTATAGATCTCGCTGCAGCTTCCTGAGCCCCCCCCTCCCCAAAGTCCCAGAGGGCTGTGGGCACAGCTGGGACTTGAACTCTTGGAAGCACATGGTCTCATATCACAGTGTTTTGACTGACCACTTTCTTCTTCACACTTCAGGGGGTGAGCTGCACTCCACTCCACACAGGGGCCATCCCCAAGCCAACTCAGGAGACAGGAAACTGAGCTAACACCATCCCTTACACCCTAAAGTGTCAATCAAAATCTAAAGAAAAGAGAGTGGAAGTCAAGCTCTGTGTGCAGGCAAGTGCTGAAGGCACAAATCACCACCACCACCACCACCCCTTACTTCCACCCATCCACAACACTTTCAAGGCCATCAACACCCAACAAAATAAGAACCTGGAGAACTTGACACCTGTTGGTAATTGTCATTGTCCTACTTATCATTCCATTTGTCCTCTTGACCCAAGGTGAGGTGCACCAGTGCTCTATTGCTGACACCAGAGAAAAAGTCATGGCAACTTCATAAAATGAGTGGTCACCACATGCAGGTGATTGGCTTTAACAATGTTGACAGCACATCTTAAAAGCCCCAAAATTAATCTTGTATATGCACCATGACTTCCTACACCCCCTCCTGAGAAAAATTTTATATGTGCACACAGAGAGACACACACATACATACACAACAGAAAGGGAGTTTTATTACCTAAATTTTAAATTTTACTTTGCATTGTTATTGTAACATTGCTATTATAGAGTATCACTAAATGGTATTACAAGATGTTACATATCATGATTAACATTACATGCCGCTTATTATATGTGACATTTAATAATGTACACATATCTTGAGTAAAATGCTTGATTCCTTTTCTATATATGAAATGTAATGAGTATCAAATGACTGAGAGAGAAAGAGATCCTTGCATCTGTGTAATCATCATCTAGATCAACCAGCAGCTTCCTTTGTGCCACTCCCAGGCAATACCTACCACCCAGAAGCAACCACTACTCCAACAGCTACAGTGTCTTGTTCATCACATAGATTTAGCCATATAGTATATATTCCTTGGTACCTGGCTTCTTTTGACCGACATAAAGTTTGTGAAGTTCCTGCTTACATCAGACAAGAGATGATTCATTGTTTTTATTGTGTGTGGTTTTCTACTGTGTGAACATGCTATTGTATTGTTTTATCACTAGAGTTCTAAAATATTCATTGCTCTTTAGGATGACCAAGAGTACCCTGTCCTTTCAGTCAGGTACTGACAACATGACAGTAGATGCCACACCAGCCTGCTGCCTGTTTGACTGCAGATTTTGGATGGCTGAGTGTCCCCTGTCACATGAGCCAAATTCTCGCAATCTCTCTATAGATAGATAGGTATATAGGTAAATAGAGATATATAAATACAAAGGCATACAGAGATAGACAGAGATTCTTACTTTTATTTATATATATAATATTTATATATATTTACATATATACATACACATTTATACTTATCTTAAATATATTTTATTTTTAACATATATTTCAACTATTGATGTTTAAACATGTATTATTTTACATATATTACTTTATATATACATAGACACAAAAATAAGTATTAATAGTTTAATTTGTATTGTTTTATATATGCAGTTTTCATATACACATACATATATGTATGCATATGTGTGTATATATTAATATATTATATATGCACAGTCTGTTGGTTCTGTTTCTCTAGAGAGGTCTGACTAATATACTATCTGCTCTTGTTGTGCCTTCCCAGCTGGATGGAGACTACCTTGAGGGTAGGAAACATGGCTGCATACCTCTCTTATTCAGGATCTAGCTCTGTATCTGGCACAGATTATGAAATTGAAATTTTTAATGTCTGGTATTATCTAAGTAAATGGAAGTATAAAAATCATCTGTAAATAGGTGATATAAAAAATTTTACCTGCCTAGAAATATTTTTTTTTTTTGGTTTTCTTAAAAGTTCAATAGGTTTTCTAGGGCATTAAAAAATTAAAAAACTAGTTTTTAAATGCTTAAAAATGACAAGATAAAGAGAAAAGTCCAAGTGGAAATAAAAGAATGGAACTTCAAATGTTCAATTATGAGCTGAAGGAATTAAATTTTGCAATAAAGTAAATGAAAAGAACAAGTGAGAAAAATTAGAAATGCGAAGTTGTGTAATTTTTAATGATCTCAAAAATTAGTTTTATTAAGTGTATTCAATCCAGCTAATAGAAGGCAAAAGTTTAGTAAACTAGTAAGGTAAGTTGTAGACCTTTTGAGGAAAGGATTGATAAGTAACATAGAGTAAATACAATCAACAGGCTCTATCTTATAGGTTAGAGTGGATACATTATTTGTATATTGCTGGAAAATGTTTAGATTACATGAACCAGAATAGTTAAGACTAAAAGAAAAATTATGAGACAATGACTAAGAGAATAAATGGAAGCATTAGATTAGGAGGATTTCTCATATGATTAGGTGACAAGCAAATAATCAAGAATCCAGTATAAGTCCCAAATCATTAAAATGCCCATATCAGAAAAGGGGGGAAGGAAAGACCCATACCTTTCATGATAAAACAAACAAACAAACAAACAAAAAAAAAAACCAAACTCACATAACATATTCTGGAAAAAAGTAGCTATCTTATTGGAGATGCAGATTAAACTTGTAAAAAGTTATCACTAATTGCAGCCAGAAGTTTCAAAATATATGGGTGGAACAGTGAAATAGTAATAAATAATTTAATGTGACTGCTGTACAGGGACAGGGTGGCAGGAAATGGGACTAATACTTTCTGTTTTCCCCTCTTCCCTAGCTTCCTGACTGACATCTTATCTGTGTGATTTTCTACATCATCATGCAGACAGAACCAGATTGTGCGTGTCCCTAAATGCCATTAGGAAGGAGTTTAGATTCCACTGTCAAATAGGCCAAACCAGCCCACTGTGTGATCAGTGAGTGAAAGTGGATGTCTGAGATGTTGGAGAACATTATGAAGTCCAGTGCGTGCTTACTCTAGACTTATATGCAAGGTTCCATACTCCATACTTAGAAATAAAAGTAGGAAAATAGATACAATCAGAGAAATTAGTAGGCAAGAAAAAAAATAAAAGACTTGATTAGAAAGGATGAAATAAAATTACCTTTGTTGGCAAACAATATTATAAGAACAGATATGTTCAACAAACGAAATGCAGGTGTATTTTTACATATTAATGAACAATTCCATTTGCAAAAAGCATCAAAAAGAATAAAATACTTTGTAATTAACCAAGGAGGTAAAAGTCATATACAATGTAAAGTGCAAATTATTACTGAAAGAAAGAAATGTTTATTTATATAAACATATATATAGCATAATGGCATGTAAATACATACTGACATACATAAATATGTAAGTGTAAGAAATGGAAAGTGATACAGAAACATGTTCTAGACATACTCATATACATATTTACATCTGGCTATTTACCCAAGAGAATTGAAAGTGGGATCTTAATGAGATATTTGTATACCCTAGCTATATTAGTCACAACAGCGAACATATGAAAGCACCATCCATCAAAAACTGAATAGATGAACTAAAGGCAATATTATTATGCCTGTAAATAGGAGGGAGTTCTGACAGATATTATAGCATGGATGAACCTAGAGGACATCATGCTGAGTGAAATAAAATAGTCACCAAAAGACAGTCACTGTGTAATTCCACTTACATGAGGTCTATGTAGAGGTCAGATTCAGAGAGAGAGAAAAGAATGGTAATTGATGGGCTCAGTGTTGGGAAGTGAGAAGCTATTTTTTAAAGGGTATAGAATTTCATTTTTATAGGGAGAGATGTTTTAAAGATGGATAATGGTTATGGATGCACATGCTTAATGTATTTATTGTCAGTGAACTGTATACTTAAAGATGGCATATTTTATATGTTATATGAAAAAATACTGGAATAAGACTACTAATTCAGATACCAGGTCAATTATTTGCAACACTATAATAAATCTCTAAACTTTGTGATAGTAAAGCTCTGCTGGATAAAATCATGTGTATTCTGTCAGTTCTCCACAACTCAATTTTAATTTTACAAAGTCTGGTGAGTAGCAAGTCAAATGATAACCAGTTTCCTGTAGACAAGCTTATTACACAATTCCTTATACATAATTGAAAGAACACTGTCATTTATTATGCCTTATTTGCACGTTTGGGGTGATCTTTCTTAAAAGGATAAACAAAAGCAGGCATAGTCTCCACATTCTGGGAACTATTGCCTAGTGACACATTCATCACATTATCAAACAATCACCCAAGTAAATATAGATTTTAATTGCATTCAGTGCTATGAATGGGAGAATATATGATGACTCTTAGCAATTACAACAGGGATTTACCTAATCAGAAGATTGGAAAGGCATCCATCAAAGGGAGGTAGATGGGCAGGGGTGGGTAGAGAATACAAATGATAATTTGTACTCAACCATTTGGACCCCCTTCTCTTCCCTATCCACACATCTCTCCCATGACTTTGAACATCATGTAATAGAGTATTTCAATAGAGACAAATGAACACATCCAGCTCTTCTCCTATGGGAAGGATAGCAATCCTTTTGGATAGCACATAAGCAGCTCACACTTACATATAGAAAGCAGAATTTCATCAATCCCACACCAACCATCTGTCATCTCCAATTTTCTTAAGTAATATTACCATTCAATTGATTAAACCAAAAGTTTAGGAATTTTCCTATGTTCTTCTCTTTTCCCTTACTTTCACATTTTGAAAGCTGCTGTCAGTTAACACCAAGTTAACACAGCAGTTACTACACTCCCATAATTTGCCAAGTCCACCATATTTTCCCATTTTCTCACCACTACCAATGGTCAAGACTCTTCCTCTCCTGTCCCTACATTTCATTATATACAACAGCCACAGCCATCAATCTGAAAAGTCCATCTTCCCTCTTCTTCTAAAATCCCTCCCATGGCAAAGAGAACAACAAGCTAGATTTCTCTCTCACTGACTCAAACGATCCTACTAGAACCAACATTGACATATTCTGACCTCATTGTTAACTATTTTCACATCAGCCTCCAGTCCCAACTCCAACCTGACTCCACTCACAGATCCTTTCAATTCTTCTGACATTCCATGCTCATTCCCCACTATGGCCCTAAGCTGCCTGGTTCCTTCCATCTTTCAGATCTCACCCTAAACACCACACTTGAGAAAGTGCTTCCCTAACCATCTCATCATAAGTACATCAATCTCTCTGCATTAGATCGCCTGACTTTAATTTTCTGCCTGGTTGTTATCAGAAACCAGCAGTTGTTGCCTTTTCCTCTTCCCCCTTTCTCTTCCTCCTCCTTTCTTTTTCTGTCTGCCTCCCCTATCCTAAGCCTGATACCTATTTCTTGAATTTCAGTTCTTCACTCCAATGCTTAAATAGTCCCTGACATATGACTAGGTGCCAGAAAATAATTTTGTATGCTTGCAGACAAAGAAAGGATAATTGTCTGTGCATGAAGACAAAGAGAGAGAACGGATAATTGTCTATGAAGGAGCACGAAGGACTGAAAAATGTCAGCAGGGTGGGAAGCTTGGAGTATAAAGTTCGGGAGGGGACAGGGTGAAAAGGACAGCTGGAGCACTAGAAGCAGCCAAACCACACAAGCACAAGGCACTGGGAGGGATTTTAAGTTCCACCTTCATCCAAATTGTAATAAGAAGATATTGACAGGTTTTTTTAAAGAGAGATGAGAAAAGGGATTTTCCAGTGAGCCTGAGTTCATACTAAAAGAAACTTAATAGGGAAAAATAATGCCATTGCAACAGTGAGAGGCTGACCCTCATATAATAAGAGCAGAAATTTACTGACCCAATCAGTTTATTTCTCTCCCCAAGACACCGCTTCCTGTGACAAACATAAATGTCATCTATTCCAGCCTCATAACCATAAAACAAACAAAAGCCCACAGTCATGAACTTTACTTCTTCAAGCACATCCTATTGCTTCCAAAGCAGACCCACTATTTCTCTTCATACAAAGCTCTTTTAATTGCCAAACCAGCTACATAATGAACTTCTTGCCCTTTGCACATCAGCTTAAACATCATTTCTTCAGAGACAATTTCTCTGCCACCCTCCGTTACGTGTCATGGCAGGGTGCACTGTTACATGACGGCATAGCTCCTGGGAATTCTCTTTCATAACAATAATCATAGTCTAACTGAAAACTAAGGATGTCAGATGGCCTGGTAAGCATCTCAGATTTTCCACGTATCAGCAGGCAAATGACATGACACCCTTGAACTTCAGTTCTACCATCTGTAAAATAGGAATGATGGCAGTCCCTTCCTCAATGCATTTTTGAGAATATTATGGTATGTGCTACATTAGCTCCCACTGTCATTGCCATCATCACAATGTGTTATTATACACTTAGCTGTTTGACTAAATAATGTCTCTCACCACCAGCAGAATGAACTTTCCAACAATGCGTGTCTGATGCACCAAAGTATTCCCAGAAGACAGAGAGCCCAGCTTACAGCAAGACCTCAATTAAAAGTACTGATATTCTGTTCTTGAAGGCAATACCAATGGCCCAGTGATGTTTCCTTATCTGAACGAACCTAGAAACATTGGAATCAGGCCTAACTTATTGGATGTTGCAGTCATGATAATGGTGGAACTTGGGTTAATAGTCCCCCAACCTCCCTTCTAAAGGTTACCTTGTATGCAGTTTGTCACTCTTTGGAATTCTTTTCAATTCAGATAGCTTTTGACTAGAACTGACCGCTCCCTCATTCACAGTCCTCTTCTATCCTAGGATAGATATCTGATTAAAAAAAAAAAAGAAGAAGGAAAGAAAAGAAAAGTTTTGTTTCAGGCAGAGAGGCTGAGAGAGTGGATGTGCGTAGTGAGAAAGATACCTATTCCCAAACAGCCCTGTGTCTACTATCTGGGTTAGGAGAGAAAATACCAGCAACTGATGGAACTGTTCTTTCTTGACAGACAGTCATGAAGGTCCCAGGTCGTAAAAAAATGCACAGAAGCTGCCTATGGCAGGAAAACCTCTGTAGGCTCCGGACACAGGTTAGGACTGCTACCTGCTAGCCAGCTAAGGAGAAGCCACCTTCTTCTTTCTGCGCAGAACCACATTGCTCCTGTCCATAGAGCAGGTAGGAGCGACTACAACAGCTCCTGGTACACGTGCTGTACCTTCATAGGGATTGAGTGCACCTGAGAGGCTACAGCAATGCAGAGGTTCCTTTTTGTCAGCAGCACACATGGCCAGTCTTGCGTGCAGGAAAAGGAGAATGCGCATGTGCGGCACTCCTTTGGCCCTCAGAAATAACTGACAAAGTTGTGCAAGAGGTTCTGAGTTCTAGGGTGGGGCATGGGAGAAATATTAAAATCATATTTTTTTCAAAATCATGTGAGTTCCTTGGTATTTTATTATTTTGTGGCAGTCTCACAATAACCACCATGGTGTTTTTATTCCCATTATAAAAACCCCACAGGGGTTAATCTGCTTGTCCAGTTACATATATATGTTATCTAAGTTAATATGTATAAAGTTAAGAAGTGAAATCATATCCAGATCTCCAAGGCCTGGACTTTTTTCCCAGTAGACTAGGCTGTTTCAGATCACAGTTTCTAAGCAGTAAATAAGCATAACAAATATTAAAAGAACAACAACAATAAAAATTGAAGCCATCATTTACCTTTGAGGGAAAAGGGGAAACAATGCCAATATAACAGAAGATTCATAAACAGTCTGAGGCCACTCAGCAGAGGGGCAAACTGGGGTGGACACAGATGTCAACCCCACATGACCAAAGGATTCTCTTCTAAGAGTGTATGTCAACTGGTCCTGAATCATCAAGCAAAATTTAAATTTAGTACCTCTAGGGCACCCATAAAAACTATACGAAATTTAGAACACACTTCTCACAGCTCTTTAACAGGAAAAAGTTTAAATGTTAAAATAGATGTATTTACTCAACAGAAGTTTCTAGTGCATATCCTATACATATTGCATGCCTAAACAATATCCTAGACATAAAGGATGCTAACACAGATGTAAACCCCTGACCTAGGAGAGTTTAAATTTTAGTGGATAATGGTTCACAGGTGGCAAGGTGGCTGGGAGAACCTTGGGAAAGACGATGATGTAATATATATGTGTGTGTATATGTGCAATCAATTAAAAAATTAAATTAAAAATAAAAAAATAAATTTTAGTGGATAAGAATCTTGTATAACATAATATATATAATATATACTATATATACATAAGTATACTTATACTATATATATACTATATATAGAATATATATACTATATATACACTATATATCATATATAGTGTATATATTATATATACTATATATACTATATATAATATACTATATATAATATATACTTGTATAACATAATATATATACTATATATAGTATATAGTATATATTATAATATATACTATATACATATATACATAAAGTATATATAATATATAAAGCATATATATTATATTATGTATAATATATACACACGATTGATCCTGTTAATTGTCATGAACCCACATGACAATACCATGACAGCACGTTGTCATTACATATAATAGCATATATAATGACATTATATATAACAGTGCCATTATATATAATCATTAGTATAATTGTATATACTACTATATATCATATTTTATGTTATATATACTAATTATATATTCTAATGCTAAATATGTTATATATGTAATATATAATATTATAATACACAATATAATAGTATCAGATAGATAGACAGATTGTGCCAGATTTTCACTGCCAATTTGCTATATCTCCATGCCTTGTAGATCTAAGCTAAACCAGTTGTACATCAGTCCAGTGTTCCTCTTCTCGGGTTAGAACACAATCCATCAATTCCTGCAACAACTGTGGTGACACTTAGATCCTAAGTTCAACCTGATCTCAGCATTGTCATGAGGGTTCATGATAATGAGCAGGAGCAATCTTGTTCCACCAAGTGGCAGGCAGTACAAAGAAAAGTAGAACCCACTTGGGTGGAAGGAGGAAAGCCCAGGGCCTAGACTCAGGTTCCAGGTAAATTATGGAAAGTTACAGAACTATCCCATGATGTTCTTTTCATCATTTTCCCAACGAGACTTCAAAACATCAGAAATTCATTCCTGCCTTGGCTTGATAATTATACTTTCTGTCACTCTCAAAAATGAACGAAGTGTCTGGGTGAATATTGGGTCTAATCTGTCTTCAGAGCCCACTGACACTCAGCTTGGAGCTGAGGTCCCCTGTTTCATCCCAGAGACCCTCCCCTTTTCCAGCTGCTACAGAAATATACTGTTTCTACCAACTTTCAGAAACTGCAGCCCCTGGGAGGGTTTTTTTAAGATTAATTTATTTTTTTACATCACTGTTCATTTTTGTATGGTAATTGGCTTCTCCCCTCAGGTGTAGTCCCTGTAGTACCCCTACCACCCCATCACCCATGAACCATCACCATAATCCCTTGTGCTCTTCTTTTGATGGTGCAAGATGTCAGGCTGCATTTTGCTACAAACTTTAGAAATCTGCTTAGGAGATTAGCCAAAGCTTTGAACAGTTGGGAGGCAGAAGGAGAGATAAGATATTTGATCCAACATCCAATCCTTCCATTGACTCCTTTGAATAAGAACTATGAACTGAAGCCAGCAAGCTAGTAGTGTAGAACTGGAGAGTCCAGCTACCTTCTTTCTGCCTCTTAGATTCAGACAAGTCCTCCACCCAGAGAGACAGTGAACAGCAAATATGAAGACAATTCTTTCTGCACTTGATGAGAGTGAAACATTCCTTGGGAAGTACAAAATGGGGGTCAGGGGGCTTGGAAATGAGTGAAGCAAGAAGACCACCCCTACCCCCTTCATACTGCAACACTGATGGAAGCAATACTGACATCAGAGATGGAAGAAGGAGGAAGACCTGCTGTGTCCAAGGCTTTGGGTTCTTTGCCACAGAGTCAGAGCTGAACCCTTGAAGAAAGATCCCCCACTCTCCATTCCCCACTGGGAGCCTGAAGTGGAACAGATACAATGATTTAGAAACCACCCAAAATCTAGCTGCTCTGTGGCGCTCCAACTCCCAGGGAAATACGAGCTGTCTGTTTTTGATTACTTTGCTCTTATCACATCAGGCAGTTCTTTATTAGAAGCAGCTTCATTTCCAAGAAACCTGTTTTGTTTCTTCTCCCTTTCAGTCTTCCCGCCCCTTAACTCCTTCTTCTCCTCACTGCCTCCCTGACCATCTAACTCCCTCTCTAACTGCATCAACACCTTCTTCATCTAGAAAAAAGCTTCAGTGTGACCCTAACTAATGCCAGGCCTAGAAAAGAAAAAGATTAAACTTTGCTCAGTAACCACAGCAGATGGCAAAATAGCCTTCCCCACCCCACCAACATCACCAACCCTTCAACCTTTGCAATGTTACTACCCTCTCAGATGTTCAGGGAAACCAGACTTCAATCTATTTTGGCTCCCCCATGAACAATTTGATGCAACTGCCCAGAATCCTTGTGAGATTCCCGGCAGCCCTCAGTTTGAAAGGCAGGATAAAGGAAGATATCTGAAAGGGTGAGCTGGTTGCTGCCGCCTGACCTAGCTCAAAACTTGCAGACCTGAGGCTCCACACACTCTGTGAAGACCTAGGAATGTTGCTATTCTGTGAACACCATCCAGGAAATGGGTTCTCACACTGGTGTTCCTCTGTAGACCTCAGGCAACTCCATCCAGGCCTCCCTACAAGTTCCTGTCACATGCACTTTCCTTAGTATGATTTTCATCTTTCTGTCTCTCCCCCAACCTTTTTTCCTATTTCCCCAGAGTCTCAGCTGATAGTGGTCAAAAGGTGTACTAATTCCCCCCTCACCAGGTCAGAAATTATTTTAACCACTGTCTTCAGAGGTCTCCTTGCACTCAAACTTTTGAGATCTTCTCAAACTACACTCTTATGCCCTTGCCCGTGGAATTCTATTGTATTCCTCAAATCTGTGAATTTTTTGAAGGGTGGTCTAAAGGCTACCTGGCTGTCTCCTCCTGCTTCTACTGAACTAGCTAATGGTGTGAGTTAAGGATTTGGTACTTGTAGTGCTCTGTTTTTCTATTCCAGGATGACAGCATCGGAACCTAACTCTCTTTTCAGTTTAGAAAACAACAGTCCTCATCAGGCTCCTGTGTGAGTAGAGGGAGAGGTTAAGTTACCAAATAGACTTCCATTTCATGAAACAGTCAAGTCAGACATGGAAGCTTTTCCTAGATTCATGACCCCACAAAAAGACCCCAGCCTCACCCCTTTTCATTGGCCCCTCTGCTCCTCCCATCTCTCCTCTTTATTGTGTTGTCACATCAGATTTTGTATTCTAAAGGGCCATCCATTTTAGCACCCCCACCTTCATGAGAAAGCAGCTGTAGGATTTTTAAATTTTCATTATAAGGCATTTTAAGCATTTAGAAAAGTATGGAAACTAAATCCCTGGTAACATTCTAAGATGTAGATGTTGAAATGTGATTTTTATTCTCACCAGTGTTCATATACTCATACCTATTCTCTTTCTCTCTCTCTCCCTCCCACTCTCTCCCTCCCTCCCTCTCTCTCTCTCTCTCTCACACACACACACACACACACACACACACACTCACACATATATATGCTGAAATAAACTGTTCCTAATATGGCTAAATCCCAAGCCCATCCCTTTCCTTCCCTCCCTAAGGTTAGCTGATATCCAAGAGCTTTTGCATCGTTCCCATGCATGTTTTTGTACTTAAATTACATATGAACATTTCCACACACAATGTACAGCATTGTTTGGGATATTTAAAAACATTTGTTTAAGTGGTGTATTGTACTATGGGATGAGAATGAGCTTTAGAAGCAAAAGAACATAATGAACATGAACATTATCTTAGCCTAGTTTCTATTTCTCACAATCTGGGTCTTGAACCCATGGACACTTTTAAGTACCCAACACTTGTAAGTACTCAAATAATTTCTGAGTAGATGCATGGTAGAATAATATCCTCCAAGTTATCAATAGTCAAGGCATACTACATTACCTATACCTACCAAGGCAGAGTTGATAGACTTTTTAATTTTCAATAAGAAACTTCCATGACGACAAATAACTCTTCTAACACAAGGGACTTAATAAATATCTCCTCAAGGAACCTCCCATCCAGGCCATAATTTGACACATCACAACTCTGATTTCACTGGAACCTCCTGAGATTAAGTTTTCAGTCTAGACACTCCTGTTCCCAACACTGTGACCTCATAGGTGAGTACAGCCTCTCTTCTTTCACCACCCTGAGATCACTCCCCAAAAGTCAAGAGTTCTAACATCATTTTCTCTGGTGCAGCCAGGCCACCAGCAGTCATTAAGCTTAATGGGTGGAGTCAGCATCCCCAAGGCATTATTCATTTTGCTAAAAAGGAGCAGAATGGGAGAGTCCTGGTGGCCTGGATCTATGGTTGCAGGTCCTGTAAGGTGGAAACCTCAACCTAAGTAAAGTTTCTGAGAGCTGTTCACCCTCCCTGACTACCCTGAAATTCAGTGAAGAGGCCATATAATTCATTACTCAAACTCATATAAATAAGGAAAAATGGCTCTACTCTCTACTAATAATCTTGCTGGGTTAACAAGCATAAACGAAGACCACTATTAGCACACTAATAATGTGTAGATACCCTAAATCAGCAAGCTTATGTCAAAGTCAGTTGCTGTATCCTCTCCTGCAAAGTCCCTCAAGCAATTGCAGATGTTTCCCTCAGTTGATCTCCTGTTGTAGAGCTAAAGATGAGTGAGTCCATTCTCTTATGAAAGTAGTAGTAGTTGCCACAGAGTTAAGTTTGAGAAAGAGACAAGATTTAATTCATTTCTCTTTTACTGCTCCACAGGGATGAAATTAAAGCCAGCTCTTCCTCATAGGCCTCTGAAAGCTTACAGGGAAATGACAACATACAACAGACTGATAAAAATCATAGTAGGAGAATGTTGCCTGTGGCATTAACCCATATGACTAAAGGAGAGCCCACTGCCCTCAGGAGTATAGTTTGCACATTAAACATAGAGTTCCATGAATATGCGCATGGCTTTTTTAAAAATAATTTATCTATATATAAATGTCACACCTTTGTAATCCCTGATGTTCACCCACCACCTTCCCTCCCTGACCGTTCCCACCCTCTCCCAGCCCCCCCCCACCCCAAGTTGTGTACTTCAATTTGGTAGTTAGTTTGTTTTGACATGTTTAGAACATGGCTTTTAATCTTAGACAAACTTGGGTTTGAGTCCTAGCTTCATCACTATTCTCCAAGAAACTTTAGACAAATGGCTTTTCCTAACCTCAGTTTATCTATCTGTAAAATGAGGGAAGGAGGGGGGAGATTATCAATCTCACAATGTGGAAGTTTTCAGTAAGGTAATGAATTTCAAGAACCTAGGACTTTTTTTCCCATTTTATTGAGGTCACATTAGTTTATAATGCCATACAGTTCTGGTGTTCAGTCTCTCACTTCACAACTATACAGTTCACATCACACTCTCCACCGGATGCCCAGTCACCATCAGCAATCAATTCCATGCCCCTTCCCTCCCCTATGTTTTCAGACTCCAGAGTTTAAGTCTGTGTTGTGCTTGTTTGAGCATTTTTTGCTTTTCTTTATATTTCAGAAATGAGGAAAATCATACAGCATTTGGTTGATTTCACTTAGTATAATTCCCTCAAGATTCATCTATATATCAAAAGTGGCAAAACTTCCTCTTTTATGTCTGCATAGCATTCTATTATGTATATATAGTGTGGTGCATACTAAATTCTTAGCATATATTATATATTAATCATTACTATTAATCATGTTATTTAAATCTTCTCTGTACTTTTTTAGCATCATGTTTCTATATTTGTATGCTTATGTTTTCAAACTGGCTACTCAATTTTGGCCTTTGTCATCTCTATTTTTTTTTAATTTTGTAATCTTCATACAAAATCGATCACATTTGTATGGTTGTCATTCCCCTTAGGTTTGGGCCTCCCTTCCATATTGAACCCTTATCCCCACCTTACTCCCCCTTTCCCTGTTTCCCCTCCAATCACTTCAATTCCTTGCACTGCAAGTTGTTGACCCATGTTTGGCCCACTGGTCTTTTCTTTTTCTGGAACTACATACTTTTTTCTTGGGTGCGGACTTGTACTCCTGAACAGCAACAGATGAGGCCATCAGATCTCCAGGAATAGCTGAGGCAGATAGTCAGGACAATAACATCAGGAGCTTGTTGGAAGAGCAAATACATGGTGCAGTTCTCCAGAATCCTTTCTGGTGTCTGTCATGCAGTGCTGCTTGTGTGCCATATAGTTCTGATATCTTGGTTTGGGAGCCCAACTCCCAGATGCTGGCAATGGAGGTGTTCAGACTTCCAGCTGGGGACAGATTTCCCCCGGTTGTTGGTCCAGATCCTTTCCTCTTTCATGTTAGCAATTCTGCCATGGTGCCATAGTCACATTTCTGTGGCTTTCGTCCCCCATTGATTGGTAAAGGAGGGAACTTCATTCACATTGTACAAAAGTGTGGACCAGGCATTTGGTTATTAAGCCCCTGAGATGATGCAGGTAGAAATCTGTGACATCACCACAATCACTGATCTCCTGTTCTTGTCTCAGTGATCCCAGTATGCAGCTTATTCTACCCAGGTAGGGAGTGCATCCAGGGTCATTATTACTTCTTTTCTTCTCCATATAATTGCAACTGGAGAGTCTGCTTTTTACATTCCTTGTGCAGATCTGATTGAGGTTGGAGTACAACAGAGGGGGAACCCCGTCCTCTTGAGTTTGCTCTATGGCAGAGGTGCCCAGCCCCCAGTCCCTGCCCATGAGGAGGCAGAGACCAGCTTCCCCAGCCTAAGACCCCTGAACCTGAGACCCTGAAACCCAGGTAGCATAGAACTCACCCTACACTCCCACCCCACACAGTCTAGGCTGCAGTGGGCATGTGCTGGAGTTCTCCAAGGGCCTGAGCTGCCCAAATGGACCACAACTCCCACCTCTAGCGCTACTAGGCTCATAGCTCATCTCAATATTTTTATTCCTACTCTGCCCATAACCTGGAACGCTTGCCTCTTCCCACCTATTTGTATCCTCTGGACTCCACAGAGTTACATCTTACACCCTTTCCAAGGCCCACCTCACACACACACTCTCCTCCAGAGAGTTTTCTGCAAGGTGAGTTTCCTAGGCCTGTATCCTTGTCCACCATGCACTGTGATTAGTATTTTCCTTGTTAACACTAAAGTTCTTCAAGGACATGTATTAAGTCTAATTAAGATTTCTCTTCCTTACAATATTTAGCATATTACCTTACAAATGTATTCAGGAAATATTTGGTTATATTTAGAACATTGCAATTAATGACTGAAGTCAAGTAGACCTGAGATTTAATCATAACTTATTCATTGTTTGACCTAAAGCAAATTATTAATTTCTTCAAATCTTCATTTTCTTCTCTGCAAAATGGGCAGATGCTTGCTGTAGATTTTACATACTGCTAAACATTCAGGGGATACATGTTCTGTTGAATTTATTTGTCTAGTTGTTACTGCAATCAATTTTAGCTATTATACATTGCTGTGTGCCAGTTGCAAACCAAAAAATCATTGCAAACAAAATTTAAAAAAACCTTTCTCATTAACCAGTCCCCCAAAAACTAAAAACTAATTTACTACAATAACTTTCTAAAGCTACCCAGTGCTGCTAACTTCCCTAAATCAAAAATAGTAATCATCTACCTATACTCCCCATTCCTCAATTACTCTTAAGCTTTAAAATATTACTTGCCTCTCAAGTTTGTGTTTATCTTCTTTAAAATTCAACAATCCCTCACCCTGTATCCCTATAAATATCCCTTTCTTTTGTTAATAAAATTACCGTGCAGTTCATATCTCCACTAAGCCCCCAGCAATAGCTGGGCAAATCTCTTCTCATAAATTCATTTCGCATACCTTACATCTAGCTGCCAATAATGCATAGCCCCACTGTGCTTTTAAGTCTTCTTTTTTATAGCATTCAAATCAGATGTAATTAATGCTAAGGATTTATGCAAAAAGACATAGCCTAGAACTTCCATTCAGGGTCACGTCTAATATCCAGATCTTCTACAAACAATTCATAACCTGTCACTTTAGTACACAAGAAATGAATAAGACTTCAGACCTTCCAGATCCTGCCAGGCTCCTTCTGAGAAAAGAGAGTTGAGAAGAAAGTTCCTTTTACTCAGATGAAGGAGTGAAGTGACTCCAGGGAAGATTCTGGATATGCTCTCTATGTGCTGTTGGTTGGCTCACTTTGGAATACTAATGAAGCTCATCACTTCCTAATGTGATAACAAAACCAGGGACACAGATTTCACTTAAAACACATGGCCTCAAATCTTAACTAGATTCAACAGAGACTGAGAGAATCTAGTCCCTGGTCCTGACTTACGTGCACAATGTCGAGTAATCTTGGGTCACTCTTGCTCCTTTCTCAGTTTCCTCACACACACAAAAAAAAGCTTTTTTTCTGTCTCAGGAACTTTCATGACGCTATCCTTGTTGTCTTAAGGCATGTTTTTCTGCTCTTTACATGGCTGACTTGTCTTATTTTACAAATTCAAATCTTCAAAAATGCAACCAGAATCACACTAAGTTTCTTCCCTCACTCTTGTTATTCTCTATTACTATGTTCTAGTAATTTCCCTGATGGACTCTTTGGGCATATATATGTACATACATGTATATATAGGTTTTTTATTCCTCCCCATGAAATCTGATTGTTTTATTCACTGATGTGTACCCAATTATCAATTTTACTAGGCATGTAGTAGGCACTGAAAATTATAGAAAGCATTAGTGCACATTGTTCAAGTGACTTAATTAGGAGAAGGAATGTCTCAATAAGCCAGAATTCACACCGGATATCTCCCCATTAATTCTAACTAGCCAAAAGTAAGTTACAATAAACTTTAAAGACAGTCCCATAGGGGAGAGAGATTAAGCTCAGACAACATGATACTGAATGAGGGAATTTGGATTCAGTGCAGGGTGTGTGGCAAGGAGGAACTTGGTGCTGGCTTGGGAACCTGGCGCTCTGCACAAAACGTCACACACTTCCCATAAGAGGAAAATGTAGAACAGACTCCACTCTCATAGACATTAATTGTTTAAGATGTAAGTTAGAAAGAAGAAAACTTGAAGGAAAGGAAGACAAGCATGGAAAGAAAGGAAGGAAGGAAGGAAGGAAGGAAGGAAGGAAGGAAGGAAGGAAGGAAGGAAGGAAGGAAGGAAGGAAGGAAGGGAGGGGAAAGAAAGAAAGAAAGTAAGTAAGAAAGAAAGAAAGAAAGAAAGAAAGAAAGAAAGAAAGAAAGAAAGAAAGAAAGAAAGAAAGAAAGAAAGAAAGAAAGAAAGAAAGGAAGGAAGAAAGGAAGAAAGGAAGAAAGAAAGAGCATATAATGTGCTATTAAAATAGTCTTGAGATTTTATTTCTCTGCAGTCCATAACACTGTACCATGAGGAAGAGAGCACCCTAATGAAATACTTGGAAAACTTCATGACTGGGGCTAAAGTACTCTGTGCTGGTCTTTGAGGAAGATCTTACTGAATAGTTGGCTGCCAGTCCCAGTCCCTGATGACAAAGACTATCTGTGTATAAATTATTCATGACTTTTTCAGAAGAACTATTCACACCACTTTCTCCTTTTCCGAGCACTGCCTCTAAGCATCATCGCCTACCCACAGTCTCACACAGCTCCGTGCAGAATTTCTTAGGTCTGAGACTGGCTTTGCTACTCACCCACACTGGCACAAGCTAAGCTGGCATTTGCTGTTTCCCTGTTTTCTTCTAATGGGCAGAAGTACCTGAAGGATGTGGACTATAACACCAATATTATTCCCAGGTCTGTATGTACCAGTTTTTGACATTCATTAAATCAGTTCATACGTTAGAGAACTCAGTAAATGAATTCTTACCCCTTTTTACATGTGAGGAAAGCAAGGCTAAGGGAATGTGTGTACTGTTTCTCTGCCACCCAGCAAGTAAGAAACTATCTATTCCACCTGATTCCAAAGCACATGCTATCTTCTGTACTTATATAATTTCTCATCCACAATGCAGGAGAAATTTGGAAATAAAATGAAACTGCCTCATTTCAGCCAGTGTGATCTTTTCAAAAGCCGGCCATAACTATGTTATTCCCCTGTTGAAAAACATTTACTGAAATAGCTCTTTCCCACCTGGAGGTTGTACACAAGCACACACATGCACACACATGCACTCATACACATGGTATTCAGAATTTCACTTACATGACTTTTCTTCAACTTTTCCTATATCCCAAAGCAGTTTTTCCCCAACTTTAGGATATATAAAAGTTATCTCAGGATGTTATTAAAAGCTTCACTTGCCAGTCCTCACACTCAAAAATTTATTATTATCCCATTTCTGGGAATCTACCCAAAGGACACAACAACACTAATTCAAAAGGACACCTGTACTTGGATATTTATTGCAGCACTATCTGCAATAACCAGAATATTGTAATAACCCAAATGCCCAAAACAGATGAAAGGATCAGAAAGTTATGGTATATATACACAATGGAATATTATTCAGCAATCAAAAAGACAAATTCAATGAACTTGTGATTCTAGGTTGGACCTAGAAGGAGTCATGCTAGCAGATATAAGACAGAAAGAAAAAGAGAAATGCTGGGCAGTCTTGCTTATATGTGGCTTATAGGGAAAAAAAGAACACACAAAAGGACAAGTAAAACTTTAACTAACTGTCAGCAAAAGCATAGAACAAAGGAAGGGGGTCATAAAATTGGGATAGAACAAAGGAAGGGGGTCATAAAATTGGGATAGAGATGGGCACAAGAGATTGTGATGATGGTTCATGGATGACAAAGTGGTGGGAGAACTTTGGGGTATATAAAAATGTAAAAAAATATGCTTGTAATAAATTTAATAAAATAGCAAATCAATACATAAATAAATGAAAAAATATTGGTGGATCTGAGGAGGGAATCAAAAATCTGCATACTAAACAATCTGATGCAGCAGTCTTCCAAAACTGCATTGTGAGAGGTATTCTGGTTTATAGATTTCTTTTATACCTTTGCTTCCTCTTTGTAGTACTTCCATTCAACTTGCATTTCTTTGACAAACATTTGCCAAATTGCTAAGCACTGAACATCCTACCCTTTTATAAAAAATGTTATATCTTATTTCATCTGCTGAAGATGGAAGGAAAGGATTTAGATGTCTCTGTACTAACATCTCTCACCTAACCACTCACCTCTACACTCAATTTCCCAATATTGCAATTTGGGGACAGCCAAAATTCAAGTTGATAATATCATTACCATGCAAATATTGTCATAGCTGTAGCTCAGGAGACAAGAGTCTTTAAAACTCCATACAGAAATTCATTTGGTAAATAATATCTAAAATTAGGGAGAAAAATCAGTATTTTTTCAGTTTATTCAGAAACATGGAGACAAACTCAGAAGGGTTAGTAAAGAGTTAAAGGCTTCTGGTCCTGAAGAGTGTGACTCAGTGTCAGGGACCCTCATAGCCTTATTTGATATTTTACAGTATGACTCTGCTTTCCTTTGACAATGATTTTAATTAAAATTTAATTTTAATTAAATTTAATTAATTAAATAAAACTGATTAAGTTTAATTGATCAAATTAGAGGTTCAATTTTAATTAAAATTTTGAAAGTTATAATCATTGGGGATGTTAATCTTTTCAGCAAGTCCCCACCCTCCCTTTTTTTGAAATTAAAAACAAAGGTCCATTTCAGAATGATTTATTCTGTCCAATAATTTAGTCTGTGAAATTGAAGAATCAAGCTAATGTACTATGCATTTAAAACCTAGACAAATTGAAATCTAGGGATTCTGAAGACTAACCCTAGGCCATTTGGCCAAAAGAGCTTGGTACATTAAACTAACTCTTTTTCTTCAATTTCCTGTTTATTATTATCCCTTGTTTCCCAAATTATTTGGAATTGAGATACATATTGGAATTCAGCATGGCCATCTTTGGAGCAGTAAGATTTCTTTAGTAATAGTTCCTCTTTGTTCATTGTGAACAATGAAAGGAGAAAGGGTGAAAGAATACTGTGTATTTGTAAACTATGAACCAGTTTTTAATTTCTAATCTAAAGCCCAGTTCTTCTTGGAAACCGCTTTTATGGAGTAGAAAAAAACAAAGATAAAAGCATTGAGGATCATGTATTTTCATGGTTCCAAAACACACAAAATTAGGCTATGGAAATGTGTTATTAGAGATGTCTTAACATTTTTGTGGTAAGAAACAAATTTACTCTAAATTGCAAAATGTATGTTTGCTGTTTTTCTTTCTTCAATTAGGAAAACATAAGACTAGTTCTCTACCAAAATAACACAGGAAGGAAAATTTCTGTACTATTAGTGTTTTGTGCTGCTGAGTTATTGCTATAGACTAGTTAAATTAACCAAAAAATTATTCAAAATATACTCAGTCTGAAAAATATTAGACTGAATAAGTAAAGTTCAGATGTTGGGAAAAGGTGATTTAAAAAAAATCTAGTGGAAATATAACCATCCAGTAGTGCTGTCAAAAGTTTTGTGACTCTTAATATTAATAGTAGGACATAATAAAAATAAGACTAGAGTCTAAGATTTTTTAATCCTGGATCTGCCTCTCAAAGCCAGTGGACAATGGAGTCATCAGTTGTCCTCTGTATGATTCATTTTCCAGTTGGAAAATGAGGGAACCTAACTGAACAATCACTGGAGCTTCTTTCAGACCTCAGGAGAATAGAAAAGATACATTAGGAGCCCGACAAAGATTTCCTCTTTGGATACTCATGCACCCTCCAGATTGATTTATATAATCATACACAGACATTTGAAAACCTACGGTCTCCAAGGATCTTACCATCAATTATAACAGGAAACGTAGTAGTCTAACTTGACCTAAATCCTAACCATCAGCAACAAAACTAAAAGCTTGGCTGCATCTCCATTATTTCCACAAATTAAGGGTATGGAATCAAAAATAACCCAAAATATTTACACTTAGCTTTAGGAGCCATTGTATATTTTTTTGGTTTCTAGTAAGCTCAAATTAGCATTTTAGATGAATCTGGTTAGTTTTTAACTTGTGACCCTAATTACATTCTCCATGATCTAGTCTAAAAATAGATTTAGTAGGATAGCAGAGACACTGTCCTGGAACTCAATATAGTCCTTGAACTTCCAAGGGCTGGCTCATAGAGAGACCTAGCTTACAAGATAGTAGAGGAGACTGCTGTGGTATCTGCCCTGCTCCCAAGTTCTTCTGGAGGCAGAGTTCTCTGCCCTGACTTCCTGCATCACAAGGATGGCACTTTAGAAGCCATGTCTCCATTTATTGGCTAATTTTAGTTTTTATTGAAAAAGCATTGGTTTATAACATCACATACATTTTTGATGTACATCATTACATTGACTTCTGTCTATATTACATCAGAAATACTACCGCCTATGAGTGAAACCTTTATCTTCCACCTATGAGGGAAATCTTTAAGTATGTGTCTTTTCTCCAGCTGGGTTATTTCATGTAGCATAACACCATCTAGATTGAGCCACATTGTCACAAATGGCAAAATTTCATCTTTTCTTAAGTTAAGTAATATTTCACTATATATATATATACACATATATACATATAGACATATATATACATATATATACACACACACCATATATTTTTCCATTCGTTCATCAGTGAGTATTAGGATTTTTTTTTCATATCTTATCCATTTTAGAAAATGTTTCCATTATGTACATAGGCGAATAGCTCTTTTCCTGCTGTGTGCCATTTGCAAACCAGAAGGGTCATTCCAGACGAGATAAGGAAAACCTCTCTCTCTCTCTCTCTCTCTCTCTCTCTCTTTCTCATTAACCATCCCTAAGAAAACTTAGGGACTGATTTACTGAAATGATCTTCTGAGACCACACTGGCACAGCTGGCTTTCTTAATCAGAGATAGAGACCAACTGCCTACACTCCCCCTTCCTCAATTACTTTTAGACTTTAGAATGTTAATTGTCTCTCAGGTTTGTTTGTCTTCCTTGGAATTCAACAGGTCCTCACCCTGTGTCCCTATAAATATCCCTTTCTTTTGTTAATAAAGTTGTCTCATGGTCCATATCTCCATTTGACCCCCCCGGCTGTGACTGGGCAATCTCTCCTCATCTCTTCATTTCTCGTACCTTGCGTCTGGTGGCCAACATTTTCCAATTAGTGTTTTCATAAATCTTGGATAAATAACTAGGAGTGGAACACCTGGATCATGCTACATTTCTAAGTTTTTATACCCCACCCTCTTGCATCAATGGATAGATTATCTATTCCGAAATTCAACAAGCAAACAATTGCCTTAAATATATTAGACCAGAGGGGCTTAATGTATAGAACATTCCCTCCAAAAGCAACATAGCTCACATGCTTCTCAAGTGCACACAGAGCTTTCACAAAGCTAGACCACATGATGGGGCAAGAGCATATCAATACATTCCTGAAGACTAAGATCACATCAAGCATCTTTTTACATCATAATGGAAACAATGTTTTAGTAAATCACATCATCATGAGAATTTATTTTTAATTATTTTATTATATATATGCATAAATATGTATATGTACATATATATACATATATATATAGTACATCATTGTATACCCCGGGGATCTCCCATTTCCTTAACATCCGTTAACCATCTTAATCTTTTGTGCCTTCCATCTCCCCTGTTTTCTTCCTCCTCCCCCTATCTCACTCCATGGTTCAGTTCTGTTGGTTTTTTCTAATTTTGTTTGTATTTCCTATATTTTTCATATAAGTGAGACCATCCCATATTTCTCTTTTTCCTTCTGATTTATTTCTGCTAATATGAGTCTTTCTAGCTCCATCCATGTTGCTGCAAATGACAAATGTTTATCCTCCTTGATTGATGCATAATATTCCATTGTGTACATATACCACATTTTTTTCAGCCATTCATCAGCATTGGGGCATTTGGGTTGTTTCCATATCTTAGCAATTGTAAACAGGGCTACAATAAACATGTGCGTACAGGTGTCCTTTTTTTAAATTAGTGTTTTCATGTCCTCTGGGTAGATTCCCAGTAGTGGGATTGCTGGATCGAATGGTAATTCCACTTTCAATTGTTTGAGGGTCCACACAGTTTTCCACAGTGGCTGGACCAGTTTGCACTCCCAGCAGCAGTGTAAGAGAGTTCCTTTTTCTCCACATTCACGCTAACATTTGCTCTTGTCAGGTTTTTTTAATACAGGCCATTCTCACTGGTGTAAGATGGTAGCTCAATATGGTTTTAATTTGCATTTCCCTGATTATTAGTGATGTGGAGCATTCTTTCTTATGCCTATTGGCCATCTGCATTTCCTCTTTGGTGGAGTGTTTTTTTAGTTCTTCCCATTTTTTGACTTGACTTTTTGCTTTGTTTTTGTTGAATTGTGTGAACTCTTTGTGGATCTTTGTTATCAGACCCTTATCACTTATCTGGAGGGCAAAAATTTTCTCCCAGTTGGTTGGGTTTCTTTTTATTTTGTTTATTGTCTCTTTTGCTATACAGAAGCTTTTTAATTTGATATAATCCTGGCTGTTTATATTTTCCTTCAATTTTTTTGCCAACTGTAGTTGTTTCCAGAAATGGATTTCTGAAGTGAATTTCATGGAGGGTTTTGCCTAGGTTTTCTTCTATGTATTTTATGGTTTCAGGTCTCACATCCAAGTCTTTTATCCATTTTGAGTTGATTTATGTAGGTGTGAAGGTGTTATATTGGTTTATTTTTTTTGCATATCATGGTTCAGTTTTCCCAGCACCATTTATTGAAGAGGCTGTCCTTGTTCTGTGTATGTTTTTTTGCCCCTTTGTCAAAGATTAGTTGACCACATGTGTGTAGTTTTATTACATCATGAGAATTTAGCTCCTTGGCAGTGATTTAGCAACAGAACCAAACTGACCAATCAGAGCCCATCCTTAGAATGGATCACTGTGACTGAATGAGATATGTATGTAGGTTCATTTTTTACAAAACTATATAAACTTGGGAACCAGAGTGTGGAAACTTATAAACTTATAGGAAAACTTATAAGGAAACTTATAAGTAGGCAAATTGCAAAGATAGTTGATTTGCAAAATCAACATACACAGAGAGAAGGGAAAATAACATGCACAGAAAATCCATTCTCTAGGCTCCTCCTGGCCTTCTAGTCCCTTCTGAGTCACTGCTGCACTCCTCCCACTGACTTCCAGGCTTCTTCCTATGCCATTACATTGAATTTTCCATTCTTTCTTAGACTAATTCAAGCTGATTTCTATTATTATCAACAATCAAAAGAAAATGCTGTTACATTGGCTTTTATTCAACTGAATTGAAAGTTATAATGGGAAAATCTTTTTGTGTGCTGGGTTGTTTTTTTCTGAATTATTTTGGTTTTTGATCAGACAGAGAAGTGACTTAGTATTACAGGGAGCCAGATAATCAGAAGATGGTTACATTCTTTAAAATTTTATCTTTTTTCCTATGCTTGTCTCTAAATTTTTTTGTGTAATTAGAATGATGCACTGCATTTAGTAAGCTAATAGAGGACCATAGCGTGGAACTCTTCATTGTAAAATTCATCTGCATACCTGCACCAAGCACAGCTTAATATATAATAATAATTTATTTTCTGAAAACAATAGTCAAATATTCCCAGTGACAGATAATTAGAACAATACTTGCAGTGGCCTAGGTGTCCTAGGTGTCATTACTTGACTATCTGGAAAACACACACACCCCTTTTACAGAAATTTGCTGAAAGTCAAGACTTACATCAAAAATGACCAGGTCTATTGCACAGAAAGCACCAAAAATGGTATAAGCTGATATGAGTCCAAGTTCCTACAGCTGTCTTTGCTTGCATTAATTTCATTTTAATCTCTTTATCCATTTGCAATTGAGAAAATCCAACTTGAGTTCATTGGCCAATTGCAGCCCGTTAGTCCACATGCTGACATATAACCACAGGCTGTGTACTTCTATTTCCTGATTTATACATTGGAAATGCTAAGTATACCTACCTGGAGGGTTATTGTGAGGTAGTGAAAGAAAATGGGTTAAAATAAGGCTATTTTTTGCCTTCCACGTAAAGGAAAGCCCATAGCCTTGAAATATTCGCAAACTATAGATGGGCCTTGCATTTACAACTGTATATCTGTTGTGTTGTAGGGTATTCAACAGTGTAAAGGGGGCTAGGAGGTGAGCAGTAGCTATTTGGCCTCTCTCAGAGTTAGAGTCTCCTCTCTCTACCTGCTTCCCTGTGCATGATGCTCCCTGACTCAGAATAAAGACCCATTGAGAATCTTCTTCCATTTGCCTGAAATGATAGTGAACCTGTTTGGGCTGGCATGGTTGCACAACAGGCCATTATTATGCATAAACAACTAAAAAAGAGTGCCTGGCACATAGGAACAGGAACACTCTAGTAATGAGAACTCTTTTAGTATCTTTATTACTTCTGAGAATTTTTAACAGACCAGCTTATTATTATCTTCCCAACACTACTGTCTGACACTATACAACAATAAATTTCATAAGATTTTTTTTGGACAAATTTGCATTTATAATCAAAACTGAATGTATTTAATGACACTATTTTGAAAGTTTTAAGTTTATTTCTGCTAAAAGTAAATCACTAAATTGGAGTGACATAAAGCATTATTGTATAAGGAAGAATAAGGCTTTAAAAAGTCTATAGGGATCACCTGTCTCACTTTTGGAAAAATGATCAATATTCATGCTATGAGAATAGCCTGTCATGTAGCCCTTACACATCTGGAGTTCAAATCAAGAGGGTAAACTATTGAAAACATCAGGACAAAAGAAAAAGAAAATGTATAGATAAATAGCATTTTTGAGCTTTAATATTGTTTTCAAATCATGCAGTCTAAACTCCCATGAGTTTAGTTCTGGTAAATGCTGAGTTGCAAAAAAAAAAAAAAAAAAGAATTGTTTCTATGGTTGTCCAGAAGAAGAAAATTACTATTTAGAACAAAAGCAGGCTGTTCTCTTCTCTCCTCTTGAAGAGTACCATCAGATTAGAGAATGCTACTTATTTAGAAAAAAATATTCAATTTGAGGCATGTGTGATAATTTGGATGAACCTAGAAGTAATCATGCTAGTAGAAATAAGCCAGAAGAAAAGGAGAAAAACAGGATCATTTCACCTATATGCTGGGCAAACAAACAAACAAAAGGACAAGTAAAATTTAAAACTGTCAATGGAACTGAACTTAGAGTAAAAGAGGGTGGGGAGTAATATCAGGGGAGGGAGGAGCACAAGAGATTAAAATGATGGTTCACAGGAGACAAGGTGGTGGGAGAACCTTGAGGAATATAATAATGTAAAATATGTATACGTGTAACCAAATTAAAAAAAATTTGAAAAAGATGTGGTATACATACACAATGGAATATTACTCATCAGTTAAAAGTGACAAATTTGACAATTTTATGCTCACATGGATGTACTTAGAAGAAATCTTATTATTAGAAACAAGTCAGAAAGAAAAAGACAGAAACCAGTTGATTTCACTAATTTATGGGATATAGGAAAAACAAGCAAAAGACCAGGAGGAAAAGTCAAAACAAGCTAAGAACCAAACTAAAATACACAAGGAAGGGTTAAGGGGGAGATGAGAGGAAACAGTCAGGGAAGGAAGGAGGTGGGTGATCCCCAAGGAAAACAAAGATGCAATATATATATAATTAAAAAATTAAAAACCAAAAAAAAAACCAAAAACAACCCACTATTCATTGTGCAGACCCTCATTGTGACCATCCCTAGTCCAATGACCACCCAAGTGAAGCCCTAGTATGGAAGGATGTAGAAAATTAGAAATGAATCACTTACACACTTGGGTGAAAAGAACTTGGCTCTCCACAGACAAGTAAGAGCAATATGACAAGATAAACAGAAGACATGATAAGAAGGAAGACCTGCCCTCCAGACAACCTCCATGTAACCTACCAGTGTTAGGGAATTTTCGGACAATGATATCTAACATTTACTCTTAAATTGCTTTCTATGTGTTGTTATGCTATAGTCCCTTCAGTTTCTAAAGTTCTTCAATAAGAAAAAGAAAGTTAACAGCAGAAAACAAGAGCAATTTTTAAGACACACACTGTAACATGAACAAAGGATATGTATAACACTCAAAAGTCCACTGGTGGGAATTTTTCACAGTCTCTTATTTGGATTTTAAAATTAAGACTGCCTCTGGAATGTCAGAGGACTCAGCTATCCCCATAATTGACTCTTGAGTAACCTATGAATGATGTACTATACAACAGAGAAATACTTCTTCCACAGGATGGCAAATATCCCTGCATGTTATCTTGTCATCTTTAACTTCATCTTACCATTGTCTAGTTTGTTTAGTTCCTGCTTAGGACTATTGTGTTCTCTTGGTTTATTATTATGGTTATAGCCCGCTTCTTAAACAATTATGTCTTCTAAAATTTCTGTTTATGTAAAACATTGACTGAGTACAGATATACAAATAAGAATAATCCACACAAAAATAGAGTTGGATTTTAAAGAGAAAAAAATAATTGATTTATTTCCTTCATCATTTTTCTCTCAATGATTATGCAATATGAAATAGCATTGAGGATTTACAGAACCAAAAGTTAAGTGCTTATTCCACGAGTATCTAATGCCCATCTATATGAGTGGCACTGCTAGAAGGTAGGATCACCGGTAAATATCCAATGACCAAAATCTAGTTAGGGAATGAGTGATCAAGATAAAAATGGGGTGATGCTGTACACAATGCTGGAACAGTATACAGAGGTGTATAATAAATTCTAGTTTGGAAAATGCAAAAAGTTCAACAAAAGGGAACACTGGAGCAAAGCTTGAAGAATTCATGGACATTCAATAAGGTGACAGAAGGTCAAGGGCATTTGGGAAGGCAGAGCATGAACCCTGAGCAACTGCTACTGAAAAGGGACAATAGTTACAATAACCAAAATATGGAAACAACCCAAATGCCCCCAAACAGAAGAATGGATCAAAAAGTTGTGGTATTTTTAGGCAATGGAATATTATTAAATATTCAAAAAAGACAAACTCATGCCATTTGCAGCAACATGGATCGAGCTGGAAGGGATTATGTTAAGCAAAATAAATCAGAAGGAAAAATATAAATGTCAGGTGGTCTTACTTATATGTGGAATATCGAGAAACCAACAAAAGGACAAGAAAAAGTCCAAACTAACAAGCTAGTCTTTGAACAAAAGCATATAGCAAAACAGGGAGGGGTGAACAAGAGAGAAGTTGATGACTGTTCATGGGTGATATGGTAATGGGAGAACTATGGACACTACAATGATGTAAGAAAAATAAATAAATAAAATAAATAAGTAATAAGAAAGTAGAACAACAGGAAGTTTGGTAAGTGGAGGAACCATAGGCAGGGCTGGGATTCTGGATGTCTTTGCATGACTGAGACGCCCTGCCTTTAATCTACAAACAGTAGAGTTCCAGATAAGGTTGATAGGAACTGAGTAAGAAGATATGTTCCCTTAGAACATATCCTTCTTTCCACAAAGAAAGAAAACGGGAATCCAGAAATTTAGCATATCTGAAACATGTTAATGATGATGAAAAATCAGGAAGATTTTATCATTATTATTGGATAGGCCCGAATAGAACACTTCTGTGGGCCTAGCTATCTGAATCTTATGTGAAATTTGTGTGAGTAAAGTAAAAAATATTTTCTCAATTTTATTTTTCTCCTGAACAATTCCCAAATGAGGAGTTCTATGACCCAGTAATGCTTTGTGCTTCCCTGTACTCCTAACTGCCTTGTGACACCACCTGCAATGATGGTTCCATGGCCTCTTAGAGTCCCAGCCCAACTGCTAAATAGAAAACCTTTTGCTTCCACTAAGGCATTGGTGGCTGAAGGAGGGTCCAAGGGCTTCATTTGTAAATGACAGCGAGGAGATGGAGTCAACCCCACTGGGATTTCTGAGACTAGAAAGCAATAGACTGTTTTCATGAGTTGTGTTGACATGTCATCCTTCTCCTCCTTCCCCATCACACCACCACTGACCTTTATTTCCCCAGGCATCTCTGGAAAGCCACATTTGATTCCTATCATCTTTACCTGAAATTCATCCAAATGATCTTTTACTAAATCCATGTGGAGTTTAAAGATTCTTATGGAGGATTTGTAAAGCTTTGCTGTTTTTAGATGGAAATTTCTCCTCTTGTTTCTCTTCCTTCATTTAGGGCTTTGGGGGAGAATACAACTTTTGGTTTGATGGAAAGTTAAACAGTTAAACCCTTAAACACTCTGTTCACAAACAACTGTCTTAGAGTTCTTTGTACCACATTGGAATCATCTCACTTGGCTCAAGATGGCACCCGATGATGTCTTCAATGACTAAACTCGTCTGCAACTGCCAGGCTGCATCTGTATAAGCTAACTTAAGTGGGAGGGAAAGTTAGGTTTAAATATTTATAAAATCCTTTAACAGAACATTAGTAATAAGTAGTTAGGCAAAATTCAGCTAATCATTTTTCAAAGCCCGCTAGTGTGTTGCTGTTATTGTTTTTAATGAACCCCATTCAGTTTTGAACATCTCTGCTTGATGTGTTTTATATGCCACACTTAGAGGAAACCAGAAAAGGATAGCTCCTACCAAGATATCTTTTTTCTTTGAATAAATATAAATATATGAGTTTTTTCTCATGCAATACTAAGTAGTTAGCTCTAGAAAGACAAGGAATACATCTCAGACAGAATCACCTAAAGGTACAAAGGAGGTCATGAAAATCCAGAGGTTAAATATATGGCAGGAGTGTGTGGCAGGGGTGTGTGGCAGGATTTGAATTTAACTCATATACTCAGGTTCTTTGTTCAAAACCCTTTAGCTCCACTTCCTCAATTTTAAGATTCTTTATTTAGACTGTTCATTGGTTAATAATGACATTGAGAGGCAGGTACAGAGAATTCCCAGGTAACCATGTCCCCACACATGTATAACCTGTCCCATTATCAACCTCTGTACCAGAGTACAGAGTGGTACATTTTTTACCAAGAATGACCCTATACTGATATATCATAGTCATGCAAAGACCATAGTTGAGCCTCAGAGCTCATGCTTGGTGTTGTACATGCCATAGCTTTAGACAAATATGTAACAATATACACTCATTACTATAATCTCATATGGAATATTTCCACTACCCTAGAAACCCTCTGTGTTCTGCTTGTTCACTTTTCCTGTGTCCCCACTATTTCACTTTTTTCAGACTGTCTTATGGTTGGAATCAAACAATAGCTAACGTTTTCAGACTGGCATGTATCACTTTGTAATGTATATTTAAGGTTCCTTCATGTCTTATCATGGTTTTGAGGCTCATTTAATTTTAGTGGTTGAATATTCCAAGAATTACATTCAACAGCAGGCCTGGCTGGGCCCTAGTCAGACAGCACCACTGACTTGGTTGAGGAGTTAAATCAAGTTACTTACGTTGGGAAGATGACTTGGACCCTGCAGGTGGAAACTCTGTCGATAGCCTAGTCATCGTTATTGAGTGCTCCTCCGCCTTTCTCAGCACAATCAGATCCTACTGGTACAGTCCCCCAGATTTCTCGGCAATTCCTGGAGAAAGAGACCAGGGTAGGCCTCCTAAGATGGAAATCGGAATGCTGGAGCAACTGTATGTCCCCCAAGGCTCTCCCCATTTTCCCATTTTATCGGGGGATTTCTTTCAAGTTGGTGTGGTGTTATCTAGATAAGGAACAATGTGGAAAACATGCCCTCCTCTCACTTTCTAATGGGGTCTGTCTTCCTCTCTGTGGTTCAAAGGATGCCTCAGCTTCATGACCATGTTCTAGGATTCACTCAATAGTGTCTCCTCTATGAGTAGCTGTTAGTTGTTCTTGTGGGCAGGAGTCAAGTCAGAAACCACTTAAGTCTCCATCTGGGTCATGTCACTCCTGTGAAATATTCCATTGTTTGAACATATTACAACTTATCTATCAACCTACTGAAGGACGTAGTCATTGTTTTGATTTTGGAAATTGTGAATGAAACTGCTCTAAACACCCATGAGCAGGTTTTTGAGTGGACAGTTTTCACTTAGTTTGGGTAAATACCAAGGAGTACAATGACCACACTATATGGTAGGAGGATGCTTCAATTTGTAAAAAACTGCCACACTGTTTTCCAAAGCAGTTATCCCATTTTGCATTCCCACTAGCAAAGAGTGAGTGTTCCTGTTCTCCTCTTCAACATTTGGTGTTACTGTTTCAGGCTTTGGCCTTGCTAATAACTGTGTAGAGTATCTGAGTGCTATCTTAATTTGCATTTCCCTTCTTTTGATGCAGAGTGTTTTCTTCATTTGCTTATTTGTCATCTTTAGTGAGGTGTCTGTTAAGGTCGTTGACCCATTTCTTAATTGGGTTGTTTGTTTTTTTAGTGTTGAACTTTTAAGAGTTCATTGCACATTTTGAATAAGATTTCTTTATCAGCTGTGTCTTTGCCTACATTTCTTTACAAAGATATGTTTTCTTCTAAATAATTGAGCAGGAAGAGCAAAATTAATAAAGCTATAGTTTTAAGATTTCTCAAATAATCTTACCCATATGGGATGATTTCCTAGTTAGTAAACAATGGTGATTAATTGTATTCACTTGTGTGCTCATCTACCCAGCCAACATTCACTGTGCAAGTATTGTCTGCCTCACATAGGGCCTGGCACTGGGATAACAATCAGATGACATGTTCCGGGTATAAAA